>VKHC01000023.1:0-20145 GCA_015143735.1 Synura sp. LO234KE | reverse complement strand
TATTTAGAAAGTATGTAAAATTTTTGAATCTTGAATGCATGGTGTCCACTGAGCTAACTTATCCTACTCGTAATGGTTATAGCGAGTAAGTGTAATTATCACTGCAAACTTTGTGGCCTCCACTGTCCTATCTTGGGCTTATATTTACTAAATATTCAGGAAGTGCGTATAATATTTGAATCTTGAATGCATGGTGTCTACTGAGCTAACTTATCCTACTCGTAATGGTTATAGGAGGTAAGTGTAATAACGACTGTTAACTGTATGGCCTCCGCTGTGCTATCTTGAGCTTATATTTACCAACTATCCAGAATGTACGTACAATATTTGAAACCTTATGGTGACCGCTGAGCTAACTTATTCTACTCGTAATGGTTATAGGAAGTAAGTGTAATAATTGCTACAAGCTGTGTGGCCTCCACTGTACTATCTTGGGCTTATATTTACCAACTATTCAGAATGTACGTACAATATTTGAAACTTTATGGTGACCGCTGAGCTAACTTATTCTACTCGTAATGGTTATAGGAAGTAAGTGTAATAATTACTACAAGCTGTGTGGCCTCCACTGTACTATCTTGGGCTTATATTTGCGAACTATTCAGGATAAGGAGGTGCGTATAATATTTGAAATTTGATTGTTAACCACGAACCTGTCTGGGCCTTCTTTTTTTGTAATTCTTGTAGTTGGTAAGTGTTACTATTATTACTGTTGAGTGTATGGTGTCCACTGAGCTAACTTATCCTACTCGTACTGGTTATAGTATGTAAGTGTAATTATTACTACAAGCTGTGTGGATTCCACTGTCCTATCTTGAGCTTATATTTACCAACTATTCAGCTTGTGAGTATAATTTATGAAACTTTAACGCATGGTGACTGTTGAGCTAACTTATCCTGCTCGTAATGATTATAGGGTGTAAGAGTAATTATTACTGAAAACTGTGCGATCACTGGCAAGGATTACAAACTGTACTACTTGTAATGGTTATAGTGGGTAAGTGTAACTATTACTATATCCTGTTGACCACTGAACTAACATATCTTACTTACAATGGTTATAGCCAGTAAGTATAATTATTACTACAAACTGTGCGACCTCCACTGCAATATCTTGGGCTCGTATTTATGAACTATTCAGGAAGTATGTATAATTTTTGAATCTTGAATGCATGATGATCACTGAGCTAACTTATTCTACTCGTTATGGTTACAGCAAGTAAGCGTAATAATTGCTAAAAACTGTGTGACCACTGAGCTAACTTGTTTTACTGGTAATGATTATAGAATGTAAGTGTTGTAATAATTGCTAAAACCTGTATGACCACGGCGCTAACATATCCTACTCGTAATGATTTAGTGGGTAAGCGTAATAATTGCTAAAAACTGTATTACCACTGAGCTAACATATCCTACTCGTGATGATTATAGAATGTAATAATTGCTAAAAACTGTATGACCACGGAGCTAACATATTCTGCTCTTAATGGTTATAGTGGGTATGTGTTATAATTGCTAAAAACTGTATGACCACTGAGCTAACTTGTTTTACTGGTAATGATTAAAGGAGGTATGTGTTATAATTGCTAAATACTGTATGACAACTGAACTTACATATCCCACTCGTAATGGTTCTAGTATGTAAGTGTAATTATTACAATATACTATTGACCACTGGACTTATATATCTTACTTATATTGGTTATAGCAAGTAAGAGTAATTAGTGTGACCTCCACTGAGCTAACATACCCTACTCGTAATGGTTCTAGAGTGTAAGTGTGACAATTACTACAAGCTGTGCGACCTCCATTATACTATCTTGGACTCCACCTTTCCAACTACTAAGCGCGTACGTAAAAGTTCCGAAACTGGAATGCATGGTGACCACTGATCTTATTAATCCTACTCGTGATGATTATAGAATGTAAGTGTTGTAATAATTGCTAAAACCTGTATGACCACGGCGCTAACATATCCTACTCGTAATGATTTAGTGGGTAAGCGTAATAATTGCTAAAAACTGTATTACCACTGAGCTAACATATCCTACCCAAATGGTTTTAGTGGGTAAGTGTAATTATTTCTGTAAACTCTGTGGCCTCATCATTCTCAGGCTCATATTTACTAACTGTTCAGATTGTACGTATATTTTTTGAAACTGTAATGTATAGTGACCACTGAGCTTACGTATCCTACTCGTAATGGTGATAGAAGGTAAGTCTAATTAATGTGACCTCCGCTGAGCTAACATATCCTACTCGTAATGGTTATAGCGAGTAAGTGTAATAATTGCTACAAACTGTGTGGATACCATTGTACCATCTGGTACTCACTTTTTCCATCTATTCAGTATGTACGTATAATGTCTGAAGCGAACTTTTTGTACTTCTTTTTGTAATTCTTGTAGTGGGTAAGTTTAACTATTACTATTGTATGCATGGTGTCCACTGAGCTAAATTATCCTACTCGCAATGGTTCTAGAGTGTAAGTGTAATTATTACTATAAACTGTGTGGCCTCCACTGTACTATCATGGGCTTATATTTACCAACTATTCAGCTTGTACGTATATTATTGAAACCTTAATTTATGTTGACCATTAAGCTACCTTACTCGTAATGGTTGTAGGAAGTGAGTGTAAATATCCTTTAAGCTCTGACTTCCACTGTAATATCCTACTTAGGACGTACGTACAATATTTTAAACTTGCATGTCTACCACTAACCTGACTTGGCCTTCTTTTCGTAATTTTACAGTGGGTAAGTGCAACTTTTGCTATTGAATGTATGGTGTCCTCTGTGCTAACTTATCATACTCGGAATGGTTCTAGAGTGTAAGTGTAATTATTACTATAAACTGTGTGGCCTCCACTGTTCTATCTTGGGCTCCTCTTTATCTGCCATCCAGATTGTACGTATAATATTTGAAACTTGAAAGCATGTTGGCGAGTGAGCTAACATATTCTACTCGTAATGGTTATAGCAAGTAAGTGCTACAAATTGTGCGGCCTCCAGTGTATTATATTTTTCTCGTATTATGAAACTATTCAGCGCGTATGTATATACTTTGAAAATGATTGTTAAACACTTACTTGTCTTGACCTTCTTTTCGTAATCCTTACAGTGGGTAAGTGTAAGACTGTTGAGTGCATGGTGTCCACTGGGCTAACTTATTATACTTGTAATGGTTATAGACTGTAAGTGTAATTATTACTGCAAACTCTGGGAACAGTACTATCTTGGGCTCGTATTTACCAACTGTTCAGCTTGTACGTATATTATTTTTGAACTTGAACGCATGTTGTCCACTGAGCTAACTTATCCTATTCGTGATGGCTTAAGGATGTAAGTATAAATATTACTACAAACTCTGTGACCACTGAGCTAACTTATCCTACTCTTGATAGTTTGTAAGTGGAATTATTCCATTTGAAGTGTCCACTGAGCTAACATATCCTACTGGGATTGGTTCTAGGGTGTAAGTATTATAACTATGACAACAAACTTTGTGGCCTCAACAATCTTGGCTCGTCCTAACCAACTATTCAGCGTGTACGTATAATATTTGATACTTTAATGCATGTTGACCGCTGTGCTAATCTACTGTACTCGTAATGTTTATAGGATGTAAGTGTAACTGTTACTATATATATTGTTGATCACTGAGCTAACTTATATCCTACTCGTAATGGTAATAGTGGGTAAGTGTAACTATTACTATATACTGTTTACCACTGAACTTACATGTCTTGCTTACAATTGTTATAGCTAGTAAGTTTTAAAATAACTGCAAACTATGTGGCCTTCACTGTAATATCTTGGGCTCGTATTTATGAACTATTCAGCGTGTACGTATAATATTTGATACTTTAATGCATGTTGACCGCTGTGCTAATCTACTCTACTCGTAATGTTTATAGGATGTAAGTGTAACTATTACTCTATATTGTTGACCACTGAGCTAATTTATATCCTACTTATAATGGTTATAGTGGGTAAGCGTAATTATTACTATTTCCTGTTCACCACTGAACTTACATGTCTTGCTTACAATGGTTATAGCCAGTAAGTATAATTATTACTACAAACTATGTGGCCTTCACTGTAATATCTTGGGCTCGTATTTATGAACTGTTCAGCGTGTACGTATAATATTTGATACTTGAATGTATCTTGACCACTGAGCTTACTTATTCTACTCGTAACGGTTATAGTGGGTAAGTGTAATTTTCAATACAAACTGTATGACCACTTAGGTAACTTGTCCTACTCGTAATGGTTATAGGAGGTAAGAGTAGTAATAACTACAAACTGTTTGACCACTGAACGAACTTATTCTACTCGTAATGGTAATAGGAGGTATGAGCAATTATTACTACAAACTGTGTGACCACTGCGCTAACTTATCCTACCTGTAATGGTTATAGAAAGTGAGTGTAGTAATTACTTCAAACTTTGTAACCACTGAGCTAACGCATATACTTGTAATGGTTGTAGTATGTAAGTGTAATGATTACTATAAATTATATAAACTGGATGACCACTGAACTAACATATCCTCATTGTAATGGTTGTAGGGAGTAAGTGTAATTATTACAAGAAACTTTGTGACCTCCATGATACTATCTTGGGCTTGAATTTACCAACTATTCAGGATGTACGTATAATATTTGAATCTTGAATGTTAACCACTAAACTGTCTGGACCTTCTTTTCGTAATCCTTGTAGATGGTTAGTGTAATTATTACTATTACATTCAATCTGTATGGGTAACGCTAAGCTAACATATCTCGTTCCTGATCAGGAGGTAATCATAAGCATAAACGCTTTAAGTCACGAATCACGATTCTCCTTTCCTGTTTTATGTAGAGAGTAAGTATAAATTCCACTCACCCTAAATTTTATGGTCTTCACGGAGTCACATTATGCAACTATTTTCTATGCTTGTAGCAAGTAAGGAGCGCTATTACAGTTGACTCTAACGCCCATAGTCACCTATTTTGTGCTTCTGTTTATTTTCTGTTTTATAGCTGGTAAGTGCAGTCCGTTTCGGTGCTTTTTATTAACTGCATGCACTAATCTATCGTATGCGTGTAGGAAGTAAGTGTCAAAGTCACTCTGGACTAAGCTATCGTGCACTTTTATTCACCATACTTATAGGATGTGAATATAATTATTTTAAGTATGCTGTGTGCCTCACTAACTACCTTGTGTTGCACCTAAACAGGAGGTAGGCGCAAATAAGAATGTACTACATATAGAATTCTCATGCTTCTCATCGCATGCTTATAGAAAGTAAACTTGAAACATTTTGGTCCCCGCTATAGAACTCATTTATTTATTTACTATTTGCATAGCGGGTATGAGATGGCTTCTAGAACTCATGGCCTCTACTGAGAATCGTATCAATCTTACTCGCTATAATGGCAGGAGGTAAGCACTATCATTTATCTCTCTCCTTTTCCGGGACTCTGGGCTAAGTTATCTTGAATTGCCGTGCATATGCTCGTACAGCGTGTAAGTAGAAGTGTTGTGGAACTGCTTTGTTTGGACTAAGCTATTTGCACTTCTTGCAATGAATGCATGACGTTGACAGAGCGTAAGTGCAATAATTTATGGTCACAGGCACTCTAGCCTCCTAAGTTGTCTTGCGTTTGACATATTTTCTTATAGACTGTAAGAAGAATGTAAAATACCCAAGCCCTCTACTAATCTAATTAGGACTTTTATTGTTCATTGTACGGATAGCGTGTAAGTCCTATTTTCGATTGTTTAAGCGTACGATATTCACGGTGCTCCTAATACGCGCAGCCTGTAAGAATGATTACAACCGCCGAACAATAACTTCAGCATCTTACTATTTTAATGCAATATTTAAATAAACACACAGTGTGTAAGCTATACTTCAGAACTACCTAACCTCATGACCTAGACTAGTCCACAACATACACATACAGTGTGTAAGTATAATTACGTGTGACTTTAAATCCTATCGGTCTCCGTCATGCTTGTATTTATGATGCACATAGTATGTAAGGATAACTGGTGCAAATTTGCTGCATCGCTGGACTAAACCAGTACATGCTTCCATTTATGTGTACTTAACAGCATGTAGGAATAAGAGTGTCTCTTTTACGTTGACTAACCTATTTTATATTCATGCAACAGGAAGTAAGATTGAACACTTCGTGTGTGCCTCTGATTCGACTAAACTATCGTTTCCCCTGCGTACTGTATATAGTGTGTACGTATGACCTACTATTGATTCACACTGATGTTTTCTAATTCGAAGTCTCTTTTAGGGTGTAAGTACCAATATCGCCTAATACAGTACAGATTTACTAAGCCCATTCCATGTAACATGGACAGTATGTAAGACTTTTCAGTCCATATTACCTTCATGCCGTCATATTTTTTCGTGAATGTTAATAAAGATTGTAAGTAAATGCGATGATACATACAGCTACAGTCTGGGTGAGGTCGCTTTCGACATATCTAACAGTGGGTAAGTAAAAATGCACACATATCACGCCTTGGATCCTTTTGTTACGCTGTAATTCTTACTTTTTTCTCAATAATCGGCGCACAGAAAGTGAGTACAATCAGTGTAGTATGATTTGTGCACTCCTCAAATTCGCGTAATCTCAGGAGGTAAGTAGATTTATCAAACATCTTATGATTCATATATTTTACGGCTGGTACATATACAGGACGTAAGTATTTTAGCACTTCTTGCAATTTTTCCCATGCTTCCTTATCAGTGTCGTTTTTTTGTATTAGCAAAAGAAATTGGTGAGTGTGGTGCCCAAAGGACTTCGTTGCTTTAAATATTCAAATATAGTACACTTGCTGCAAAAAAAATATTGGTTCAGAGGGATGTGTGCCGCCAGCTCATCCTGTAAGTCAAGAGGAAATTTTATGTAGTCTTTGTTACAATAACTTATCTAGGGAGTAAGGGACATTCGAATGCATCTGCCTGCGGCTAAATATTGTTTAACTACGATGAAATATTGTTTTTAAGGAGATTATGTGGTCATGTTGTCAATCTGATGCGGAAGATTGTAAACCGTGTAAGATTACTCTAGTTCATCCGGTAAGTTAACATTTCGTCATGAGAAATCAACTGGAACCATCCCACCTACCCTTACTATTCTTATTGATACCTGCAGAAAGAACTGGTAATCCAATTTTGGCTGCATTTTTATACGCATGGCTTGTTTAATAAGATTATCATTATTACAAGAACCACATAACCTTGGAGAACGCAATCAAAATGGGTAATTTGCCTATCGTCCGCTTACTGGTGGAAAAATTCTTCTCGTTTGAGTCTATTAACAAGGTAAGATTTGCTTCATTTAAAAAAAATATTTTTGGATTTATGGATTATAGAAGGGAGAGAGCGCCTTTGAGGTCGCGGTTAATCTTGGGAAAGTAGACATCGCGGCTTATCTAGGCAACGTACAATTCACGGCCGCTGTGAAGCAAGGAAGCGCTGTTGATGCGAAAAGCGTATTTGCGTTGGGAGGAGGAAGGCCCCCCGGAATTCTCCATCATGTAGCGAGGACTTCTCAGGACCGTGACATGGTCACGTGGTTGTTGTCGATTGGCTATCGTGTGGATGAGGAAGACGAGGTAATTTCCGTCGAAAGACTTGCCGAGTCGAATATCTACTACGACCATTGCGTCTGTTTCTATTACTGTGTAGGACGGCTTCACTCCTTTCCGTTACGCACTGGCCAGTGATAACAAGGCTGTGACGACCGTGTTTTTAAACGGAGATATCGAAGACGCCTCTGTCGGCTTACTACATGATGCGATCTCAGTGTACAAGGATAACTCAATTGCAAAAGAGCTTATTTCTCGGAAATACAAACACTTGGACGAGGATGACAAGGTCTATCAATGGAATAAATCAATTTTAACTGTAAGCAATAGTATATTTTTCTTGTCTTAGACTGGAGAGACCCCCTTGTCATTGGCTTTGAGTAAATGGGACTTCGAGCTGACGGATATACTCCTCGAGAAGGGCGCCGATAATATGCCGTTGACTTCGATTGATATTAACGAAGTGAATGCCAAAGGCGAATCTAGATTCGTAACTGCTCTTCGAAGGGATTTCTATAGGGTGGCGGCCTTCCTTCTTCAATGTGGTGCCTATAAACCGGCAGGGTTGGTCGTCGAATGTGTCGACGGCGATCCAAATATGGAGCGGTTGGAGTGGCTGGTGAACCATGGATTCGATATTAATGAACTGAATAAGGTAACAGGACGAAGTACCCTCTAATTCACTCGTATTCTTCGCTTTGAATATTATTTAGACCGGGGACACTGCATTCGCAATTGCCGTAAAACAAGGCCACCGAGATGCTGCCAAGCAGATTCTTGGCTTGGGTGCCACTAAGCCCCCTGGCATCCTCCATCCTGTAGCGAAAACCTCTCAGGACGGTGACATGGCCGCGTGGTTGTTATCTATTGGATACCGTATGGATGAGGAAGATAAGGTGAGTCCTTTCCGCAATCCTACAGAGTCTTAGAAAAACGGATATCTATTGCCGCAACGATGTCTGCCACTGAATTTGTGGCAGGACGGCTGCACGCCATTCCGTTACGCTGTGGCCAGTGATAACCAGGCTGTTATTGACGTGTTCTTAAGCGGTGACATTGAGGAGGCCTCTGTCGGCTTACTACATGACGCGATCTCAGTGTACCAGGACAACTCTGTTGCAAAAGAGCTCATTTCTCGGAAATACAAGCATCTGGACGAAACTGACAAGGTATATTCATGGACTCAAGGAGTTGTTGTTTTAACACCATATTCTGATTGTAGAGTGGGAAGACTCCTTTGTCCTTGGCGTTGACGAAATGGGAGTTCGAACTCATGGATATTCTCCTCGAGAAGGGCGCCACAGACATGCCATTGACATCAATGGACATTGACGAAGTAAATTCGAAAGGTGAATCTAGATTCGTTGCTGCACTTCGAAGCGATTTCTACATGGTTGCGGCTTTCCTTCTTCAACATGGAGCCTCGAAAGTAGCCGGACTATTGACGGAATCCGTCGATGGGGATCCGAATATGGAACGGTTGAAGTGGTTGGTCGACCACGGATTTGATGTTAATGAACTAGATAAGGTATTAGGAAAAAGTGCCTTCTGATTTACTTATGTCATCATTAATTATTTAAATTAAGGCCGGAGACACTGCATTTGCCATCGCTGTGAAACAAGGCCACCGAGATGCTGCCAAGCAGATTCTGGATATGGGTGCCACTAAGCCTGCAGGTCTTCTCCATTATGTGGTTCAGAGCACGAAGGACCTCAATATGGCTACCTGGCTGATAACGATCGGCTACGACGTGGAGAGTCTCGATGAGGTGCGTGAAAATAACCCACTATGAATGACTGTCGCTTACATCATGTGCTTGTGCAGCAAAACCGCACTCCGCTGGACTATCTGTCCGACACTGGTATTTCCAAAACGTCGTTTTACTTGAGGTCCATTCCCATGGAAGCTCTTGAGGCTTGTCAAAATGCCCTTTGGTTTCGAATGGTCCAGCTCGCCGACGTGACCGGCATCGAAGAGGTCGTCAAAGAATGTGTGAAGAAGAACTACGGGTTGCATGATATAACGGACCGTACGAGCCGCATGGCCATCGATGTGGCTACTATTCGAAATAAAAATGCGATACAGTCTGTGGTGAGGTGGTTCGGTCGCTATAAGGTGGTGGACACCCAGCCTGCGCATCAATCTGCCACATGCCATGTTTACCAGGCAGAGGACGAGCTCAGTCTTACCAACGGTCGGCCGATGAGGGTGGCTCTAAAGCTTATGCGAGTGAAGGAGCACATGCTGAGGGAGGTTCAATCCCGTGAGCACGGCTTCGACTCTACCCTAATTATGAGTATTCTCCGCACCCATCCGGAGGACTTGAATCTCATCTCTGGGGATTCGAAGGAAGTTATTGGGGAAAATGAAACGGCTCTGGGCAAAGATAAAGCAGAGAAGTTGTATTGTATTGTAATGCCCCTCGCGGACAAGAACCTCTTCGTCAGTCTTAAGCAGGAGAGGTGGGCGGGGCGTATCCTAGAAGACGTGCGGCTCGTGTTCAAGCAGTTGGTGAGCGCCGTGGATCATATGCATCAGAGGGGAGTACTGCACGGAGATATTAAGACTTTGAATATCGTTCGTATGGACGGGAGGTGGCTACTCATCGATCTGGACGCTGCTTGTGAAATCGGGAAACAAACTGTGGGTTCTAAGTCGAGTTCTGCTTATATCGCTCCCGAGGCTTTGTTTGTTTCCGGAGACGGCGCTGAAGTTATAGTGAGGTCCGAGGCTAATCGTAAGCGCATTGGTGTTGATTTTGACTTGCTGTTGGCGCATCCATCGTTTGACATCTGGTCGCTGGGCTGTGTGCTTTATCAAATGTGTCACCCGGGTGTTATCCCACTATTCCAAGGCAACAGAGATGATAACCTTCCCAATGACGAAGCTCGGCCGGATAATTTGAAAGCTTTAGCTTATTGGACAGATGATTTGAAGACCAAGAAAATGAGTGAGATCAGAAAAGCAGATGGCGCTCCTACTACCGACAACGCCGATGTTCAGTACAACCGCGCCCGTAATTTATTGTCTCGAATGCTGAGTAAATCTCCAGCCATGCGTCCGTCCCTATCCGCGATTCTCGACCACCCGTTTGTCTCAGGGAAGGAGTCCGTAAGAATGGTAGGCGACCCCTATGTATACGACGCCTTCATATCCTACCGAGTATCCGCTGATGCCGAACACGCTAAGAACCTTCATCAAAAGCTTACTGATCGAGGGCTCAATGTGTTTTGGGATAAGGTTTGTTTGAAGGATGGCAAACCTTGGGAAGCTGGATTTTGTGAGGGCCTTGTGAACAGTCGCGTATTTGTCGCGTTGATCTCGGAGGACGCGGTGGCTCATCCCACCAATGATCGCAGCTGCTTCAGTCGATTGAAAACAACGTCTGCTTGTGATAACGTACTTCTGGAACACCAGTTGGCCCTTGAGCTTGAGGAGCTTGGGATGCTTGAGTACATATATCCCGTGATGATTGGGAAGCGAAATGGCAGTCTATGCGAGCGGTTTAATTGGAGATGTTACGGTACGCTGCCTGATGTGTCTGTCGAAGATGTTCGTAAGAAGCTGACCGAGCACATGTCGAAACAAGCGCTGGGCTCCCCATTACAGCTACAGAGAACTATCAAGGCTACAGTGAGTGGTATTAATGCACATCAAGGAGGCTTTGTGGAGGGAGATTATGAGAACTCATTGGATGCAGTGGTGAATAAGATTATGGCTCTATGCAGGGCGACAGCATCGCGCTCAAACACTCCCAAGGTGGAGGTGGCTCCAGATACTATACAAGAGCAGCTGAAACAACTTCGTCAACAATTAGCTGCAAAGGAATCGGAGCTAACTGCGAAATTAGCAGCGAAAGAATCGGAGCTAACTGCGACATTAGCGGCAAAAGACGAGGAAAATAAAGCACTTCGCGAACAATTGTTGCGGCTATTTCCGTTCCCTCCTTAAGTTGTTCGCTAGCTCGCTCATCCAATAGCATGAGCTTAGTGTGAAGATCACCTATCGATCATCATAAGAGTCTTGCTTGAAATTTCGATATAGACTTTCTGAATTACTTCTGGCTCCAGTAGTACTCATGAAATAATTTTCGCAAGTATGTTAAGATGGTAAAAATTAAACGGTTTCTAACATACCGTAATGCTAACTTGATAAGCACTTTCTTGAAGGCAATTTTCCGGAAAATCTTATAGCAATTACGGCGGGGAAGTGAGAGAGCTAACAGAAGTGAGACGAAAGTAAATCACCGCACCCCCATGTACCAACTGGCAAGCCCCGTGACCGAGTGGGGAGCTCCGGGTGCCTTCACCCGGAGGTACCAGTTATTCCCCAACGATGTCTCCGGACCCCGAAGGAATAGTGACAGCGGGGGCAGAGGAGATGCCACGACACACTCTAGCTACACGTAACTGTATATCCCGATCTGGGACGGAGAGGTGAAAGGCAAAAAGGGAGGGGCGTAGGATTCGCGAGGGTAAGGGACGAGGATTGAGGCCTGTATGGGCTTTGATCCAGGAGATGGCCAGGTCGTGATGCCGGTGGACTGTGGCGAGAAGGCACCGGACGCGCTGAATGAGGGCCTTGTTGCAGCGGGATTTGATGGAGTTGTCCCCGAAGAGTCGGACGCAGTACTCACTGTCTGTCAGGAGGTTGATGCGCCTCCGGGTCACAGTAGAGGGGGGCCTGTCTCCGCTGCGAACCCATCGAAGAGCGTGGTAAATTGCGCTAATCTCGCCAGTATTGTTCGTGGGACGAAGAGCTCCGATCCAGTCCGAGTCCGTGCAGTCAGTGATTACTAGTCCCCAGAGAGAGGCGGAAGAGTCTTGAGGTCTGGAGATAAAGACCCCCCATCCTGCCGAGGCCGGATCCAAGGAGGCGGAGCCGTCCGTGTACAGAACGATGTCTGGATTGGAGAGTGGAATTTGACCTAGGGACAACGGCTGAGCAATATACTCCTCAGCTTTCTTGCGTGATTTGAATCTCTTGTAGTCACTCCGTATGCCTATGGTGTGCGGCTTGGCCTCTTTCCAGGAGGTATAGACGCCAGGGACGTGACCCAGCCGGACACCGTAGAATACTTTCGGTTCCTTGATCGGCCGGGGGGAGAACGGTTTGTACTTGCGCTGGAGGGCCCGAAGAGTGATCGGGTCCGCTCCGGCACTTTGCTCGACGGCTTCGATATACTTAGCCTGCTTCCTGGCTTCCCAAATCGCGTCTATGCGGGGAATGAGGGTGCGGGAAAAGTCAAGCAGGACCGCCTCAATAGCCTCAGAGGTGTCGGTAGGAATGAGGACGGAGGCCAAAGAGGTAAACTGTGCAGAGTTCAAGTTGCCGAGGCAGATACGGTGACCATCTGGGGAGAGGACCAGGTGAGCGATGTGCGGGATGAGACGCTTTTCCAGATCCGTGGTAAGAGGGTATTGGGCAAGTTGCCGGTTCAGGTCGGTTCTGCATTGATGCAGGAGAGGGTGGGGGCATAGACGAAAGACGTGATCATATGTGTCGTCGGCTCGGCGGTCGAGGGAGAAGCAGAGCGAGCAAGTGAGTAGTTTCTGGCGGTCGAGGGAGGTAGGGGCTTCCTTGGATGAATTGTGACCCACTGTCCAGTGCCGCTCGTTGAGAAGCTTCTCGTAGTGGCTTCGGGAGCCTTGTGGGAGACAAGACAGGTCTAACACTTTGGATGCAAAACTCATGGTAACGTGTTCCCCCAGATGGGAGGGTCCAGGCGCTGAGCGCGGTTCTGATCTTGGTCTCGCTGTGCTTGTATCCTGCGGAGGCATTTGGACCCGCTGCTCGAGCGGGACCAGAAGGGGGCCCCCCGTGAAAAGGTCCCTCCAAGACCAGGAGTCTTGGAGAGGGCCCCGACAGGAAAGCAGTCGGCGACAGGATGGATCGTAAAGGAGAGTTCCAGAAGGGGAGTCAGATGAGCTGAGGGTCCAGAGGATAGGGGAGAGATGCCTGTGTGAATATAGGAATGCGCCAGGTGCATTCCGAGCTCCGTAGGAGTGCATCCTGCTGGAAGGGTTGGGACTGGAGCTGTCTGCTGAATAGAGACCTGGGCGTGAAGCCACTCCATGATCTCGCTGGAGAATGAGCTCGGGGGAGATCTGAGGGACTTCACCAGAGCAGGGTCCGGAAATATGTGGACCAGGAGTGTGTCCGACAAGGAAGATCGGTGGTCCCATATGGCTCTCAGAATACAGCCTGGGATTTAGGGCGAGCCTGGTTTCTGTTTTTCTTGTCGCAGAAGAGGTGAGAAGTCCACGAGGCATGGTCGGCCGTGTGCAAGAGGGACAGAGACAGTCGGTGAACGCCGTGGTTGACCGCTTGGTGGAGGGGGAATACCCTGTGGTGGTGTGGAATGCGAGGTAGACGTGGGTGGAGTGTGACCCCTCAGAAGGAAGAGAGAGTCTGAGTTCGGGAAGAGTGAGGTTTGTCTGGGGGCCGGGGTGGCTCACATAGGATGGGGGCAAAAATGGCACCGACCGGTAGATCTCTACGGTGAGGGGCAGGGCAGCCAAGGAGGAGAGGAGGTCGCCGGGGATGACTCCTTGTGGTGTAGGTTGTCCGGATGAGGTGACCAGAGTGAGAAGAGTCGTGCAGGTATCAAGAGTGCCAAAGAACTAGGGGAACCAGTCGTGGGTTGCCATAGATCCGTGGTACACTTGAGGCCTCGAGGGGTTACGAAGAATGATCCCAGTGGGGGGTGATGTCGCCGAGGCGAGGAGATGCCAGCGTCGATACAGGACCGTGAGCGAGTATCCCCACGCCGTGGGTGAAAGGTTGGTAAACAATATTTCGGTAATTGTGCTACAGCCAGCGAGAAATTTATCGGAGGAGAAGTGCCATGCTTGCCCAGGAAGAAGCGGAACTGCAGTAGCATGGGGTAAGGTGAGAGTATTAAGCGCCCCCTCAAGAGCTTTCGGGCCGTTGACTTCCCGCCAGGACCAGAGGGAGGCGGCACGGTCCCATGTAACCAGATCACCATACGTGGACAAATGAAACGCATGAAGGCATTTCAAGTTCGAAGGGGTCCACTCTTGTGTCCCGGGATCGGTGAACCCACCAGAGATTGATGTAAAGAGTGGTAGGCCTGCTTGATCGGTTGGGAAGTCTGTTTGGTGAGACATGCATTGCCCTGCCAACCGTATTCTATAAGGCTGGATACCCAGTAGCCAGGTCGGATAAGCTGAAGGGTGATCGCGCGCAACGGAAGGTGGTGGCGAAAGCGATGTCCCCGGCGGAAGAGGGCGTCAGCCGCCCACCGGGACCAGTGATCGCCCGAGCGAAGGATCCGGTTGAGGCAGGAGCGTTTGCGGTGCTGGATGATGTCGGAGAGGCGCTGATAGCCCTGGCCGCCTTCACTGGCCGGCTGGAACAGGTTTTCAAGCTGAGAGGACTTCATGTTCTTGGTGCGACGTCGAATTTCGGTGGCAAAGATTTTGTCGAGCTCTTCACACTGAGCCAAGGACCAAGAGGAGCGCACTCCTACATATGCGCCCCGATTGTACAGACACTTGGCGATGACGGCGTTGACCGCCCGAGCGGAGGCCTTCTTGATAGATATTGCGCGAATGGCCACTAGTAGCTCCTGCTTCATGGCTGAGAAGGAGGTTGAGTCTCCTGGGTTGATGGGGTACTCCACACCGAGACTCTTGAATGTACCATCTGACTTTAGGTAGACAGGTTGGGGAATCCAGCCGGGGGCATGAACTAAGATATATGGCGGGTCTTTGGGTAATGATGCCATACCGCGGAAATAGAACGCCCCAAGTTTGTGCGAGGCGATCGAGAGGTTGAAAACCATGGCGTAGGTGGAAACGAGATCCGCTTTGCGTTGGAGACCCTCTTGTGTGGACCCAAAGGATTGGAGATCATCGGCAAAGCAAATGTCCCGTGCGACGTACAGGGACCCGTCTGGGTGACACAGGAGAAAGTGGTGTTCCGAGGAGGGTGTTGTCTGCTCGAACATCGTGAGAAGGACGTCGAACACTGCGAGCCAGGTAAAGGGGCTGTGAATGTCACCTTGGCCAGTCCCGCGCTCTGGATTGAAAGAGAGGTGTCGGATGGTGTCGAGACCCACAAGATCCCATTGCTCTAGGGCATGCGGGGTGCGTACAATTGTGTAACCCGCGTCGTCGAGGTCAACAAGCCACTGGGCGATGTCCAGGGGAACACCGAGTCGCTGCCAGCAGAGGACGATGAGGGGCTTGGATACGGAGTCGAAGGCCTTCTTCATGTCCCAGAAGCAGCCATACAGAGAGCGTTGGGTAGATATCCATGTTGGTTGAGAGAGAGAACTCCACCATTCTTCTGGAGAGACGTCGTAATTCGCTTGACGATGAGACCTGTCCACAACTTACGAAGTACCTCCATAAGCATGATAGGCCTCATGTCTTGAATCTTGTCCGAGGTTCCCTTCGGGATCGGAACGAGCCATTTCCATTTCCAGGCGTCCGGTGTATTGTGTTTGGTCCACATTGTAACTATAGGCAATTATAGGCTTCGGAGACCATAGCGGAGGACCAATTCTGGACGTGTTTGTATTGAAGCCCAGAAGGACCGCCAGAGGAGTGCCCTGCCTTGGCATACAGGATTGCCGTGAACTCGTCCAGGGAGGGCGGGACGGTGAGGAGATCTTGGAGGTCGGTCTGAACTCGGTCCCGCCGAGGCGACGTGCGGAGCGCCTGCCAGAGTACGCGGAGTGTGTCGGGCCGGTCACCATCACTGAGAGGGACGTTCAATGAGAAGTAATGACTGCGAAAGTCCTCGAAGGAGCCGTGGGCTATGTCATCCCAGCTCAGCGTGCCATCGTGAAGGGCGGGTGCGGAGGTCGGGAGCGACTGGAAGTGACGGTCGAACATCTCTGTCAGATAGTGATGGAGTTCCGCCAGGTCGCGCGGCGTGTACTTTGCGTCGCCGAAGTCATATTGTTCCAGAGGAGGGTTGGCCGGTCGCTCATTGAGAAGGGATTGGATGCCGCCGTGAACGTCGGCCACGAGAATATTTTCTTCTCGCTTTGCAATGTGAGCGAATACCCGAATTGAAAATTCCTTGCGCTTCCTTGCGTGCAGGTTCGCGCGAAGAAGTTTGAATATGCTGAGAGCCGCAAGACGAAGACTGGAGATGTTAGAGACATCATGGGTGCGCCAATCCTGGGGGGTAAGACCGGTGCCCCAAACCTCCGGAGGGGTCCCGCCGTGAAAAGTGAGGGACGCGACGGTATTCTCCCATTCTCGAACCGCTTGTGCAATGCCCTGTTGAATCTCTTGTGGGGACGTCCATTTGTGGAGTCGGGGCGGAAGTGGAAGGATACCCAGGTGCCGCTGAATACGTATCATTGTCGCGACAAAAGTTGGGCTTGCAGGGCGGCATAGGTGGGGCTCCAGTGCTCTTTATATCTGTTGCGCACTTTCCAACGTTTCTTGGTAAGTGAGGCAGTGAGGGAGATGGCGGTAAGGTGTTGGAGCTGGCTGTCCGCCTGGGCAGGAGATGATGGAGGGCCCTCGACGCGTACCCAAGATGTTTCAAGAGCGTCCTGGTAATCCTTAAGCTGTTTGGGGGACGGGCAAAATCGATTAATATGAAGCGTGCGAGCCTGACTGTACGCGCGGGTGAACCTAGCACGGGAACCCTGGGCAAGACGACCGCTAAAGGTCGGACATACCGAGCCATAACCCTCCCGCAGAGCCCGTGTCATATTGAGAGGGGGTCATAGAGGGAATAATGTGTAGAGCGTGGTCAATCTCGGTCCCCCCCAAGAAGGTTTGAGGACGGCATAGTGATGAATACCGCAGGGTCCGGAGCTAGGGCGAAGTGACGGGAGCGATAACCAATATGGTTTCAGCCCAGTGTCGGAGTGGGGTTGCGTAACCCACTCCGTCAGGTCGACCGTCCCAACAGCAACTGAAGTCACCACCACATAAGGAGTAATTGCCCGGGGTCGACATGTGTCGGTGCATCCAAGCTGGATGGCGGACTGGACGTACGATAGTGGAGAATCGGGGGACTTGTCTGATTTGAGGTAGGAGGTAAGGCGGTGGTAAAGTCCGCGCCAGACGCGCTCTTCTGTGTCTGCGTCCGAACCACTGGTGAGCGGGGTCGGAAAGGGCCAGTAGGTGGCGAGAATTTGGAGGCGACCGTGAGCGGTGTCCTCAATAGCTTCGTCAACCACGCACAGGCCGGATGGGTCGGATTTAAAATTGACCAGGGAGGGCCCCCAGCGCGTTGAGAATGATGACGTTGCCGCCGACCTTAACTGAGTCGGAGCCGTCGGCGGAGGTGGAGGTAGGGCTCGGAGAGGAGACGAGGAATATGGCACCTGGACCGAGTTCTGCTCGGGTTTCGCGAAGGTAGTGGCGGGCGTGCTGTTTTGGAACTCGAGCATCGATCAGAACAAGACAGTCCACGCTGGTGGAGGACATGAATGCAAGGAGTTCTGCATGTTTGAATCCGTCATGGCCGTTGATGTTGAAGGCAATTTTGTGTTGATGTGTGTCTCCTTTACGACTTTCATTGTATTAAAATTGTTGCGACATCACTATTTCACCGTATGCCTTAACCGTACGCCCCAGTAGTCAAAGAGGGGGAGGACTAGGTCAACTAGCCCAAGTGCCACGTGTACAGCAAGCTTGATTCTTAGTAGAGTGGCCTTCTTTATGGATACCACTAATGGGAACAACCCAAATTGTTTTCATTACAGTTCGTGTCAAGACCTAAATATTTCTATCGCGTGGACTTACTTGTAAATCTTGTGCTAGTTAGAAGTTGCGTTGTTGCATGATGCGCTCTTGTCCGAATCTAGTTATATGCAGAGGAAAATTTGCTTTTAGTCCATCCCCGATTAATTCTACTATTGTCCTTGGGAAGCATCTTTACTTTAGTAACAAGCAAGATTTACTACCATTTCCGTATTTTGGGCTCGATACCGGCGATAACCTTGGAGATAGAGCTTTGATCCTACTACTTAATATCCGCAGACTAGAAGATTTAAGCCTAAAAGTCATATTTCCTGTGCCAACACTAAGAAATTGATTTGCTTATGCGTAACCTTATCTTACTTGCTTAGTGACCCAAATCATATCTCATTAAAAATTAAGCCTTTAACAATGTTTATGGCAAAACTAACACACACTGTTATAATAACCTCAAACCCAAAAAAATTATACAACACATTCACTCCAACAACGATACCAGCGTGAGTTACGTCTAGGCATGAGATAAGTCCTGCGTAACATGCTCGACTATAGCGGTTAAGTTCCCGGTGAAGCTTGCTCGGGAATGCCGGTCTTGACTTGCACATCCACCGCAGGAACAACATACGCTCCTCCGCCCTTACCCAGGCCACTGACTTGCTGCGGTGACAAGGACACAGAGGGTTAAATTGTGTCAAGGGAAGCGTGGAAACAAATTCGAACATATACCGATTCATGGTCGAGAAAAAGAATTACTGGAATTAGGGGGAAAAAGACGATCCCGACGAACTTACATTGAACATTCGAGACAATGCGTTACTCTTCGCTTGTTTACTTGTCTCTGTTTTCTCCTCAACGTCTGCACTGCTCTTGCCAAGACCACTGACTTGCTGTGGAAATCGAAATGCAGTAGTGGATGAAAACCGTGACAATGTTAAACTGAGATTTAGACGAATCGCGGGGAATTCTAATCACACTGGCCCAGCATACTTGATATCTAGGTAGAGAATAGAATGGTTGCCTATATAGGTACTTTCGTTTACAGTTCAGAGCAAGGGGACTTACGCTTAGGACTCCGGACACTCCGGAGACTTTGCTTATCTTGATTTTGCGCGCGTCCGCTCTCTCCTTCTTCTCGTTGACTTTCGAGCGTTGGGCGAACACCTCTTCCATCACTTCCTCGTGAGCCTCGTCGTCCCCTGCCGTGATGAGATGGTGCAGAGTGGGTACCACAAGCATGAAGGTCGCCACCAAACACGAAACACTGATGCCGATTACTTGACAGAAGATGGAGACTCGGACGTCTTTCACACTGTGGATTACTAGCAGGATCACACCGCCTATGCATGCCACGTTGTAGTTGATGACGATCAACGTCTTGCTGCCTGCAATTACGCCGTGTACCTTCCGGATTAGAAAGGAAAGCAAACATGCCCCTCCTACCAACAACCCTTTGTACGCAACCTCAACCGATAAAAAAGCCAGATTTTTGGTCGTGCTACAGTAGGTGACTGTGGCGTATGCACCGTTGGTGCCCAGCTCAGTGCTGGACTCAGCCTTGGCCCCATGTCCTCCGACATAGGCCGTTAACCCCACCAACAACGCGTCCACCGCAACAAACACCAGCGTGTACAGAAATAAGATGTACGACGGGATTAACTTGTTCTTGGACATTGGGTTGACGTTAAAAAGCAGGTGCACCATGTATGCCTTGATCAGCAGCGGCGAGAAGCAGAGTGTGAAAGCCAAGTTGAATAACCACGGGCGGGCAGTACAAAGTGCATTGTTATTTGGGCCCAGCATCAGGATACAGTAGATTCCAAGGAGAATGATCCCGGTGAGAATC
>VKHC01000022.1:0-28018 GCA_015143735.1 Synura sp. LO234KE | reverse complement strand
AGACAAGTTAGGGATCAGTGATCAGAAGATTTAGATTGAGGCCGAACTCAATTAGTTAAGTGTTAAAAGCCCTACGCTGAGCACATTCCATATCCAGATCGTCTTGGGAGTGTGAGTTCGGCACACCCACTATAACCGCATATCAACGCCCAAAACCGGTACTGCGGTACACAATAGACGTTACTGTGATGGATCACCGCGTACGATGGGTCGGCTATCATAGTATATTGAATTGTACTGTAATTCTCAATTTGTGATGTATCGAAAAAATTTGATTTTGTTTTAAAAATTATTATGAGGAATCTAAAGGGTTCTAAGTTTCTAATTGTAACAATGCAGACGTCAAAAAAAGCGAAATACTTAACAGAACTGGATTAATTTTAAATATGACGAAACGCAGAAAATAAAAATGGCAAGTAAAAAAATGGAGATTTGAAGAACTAGTTTCGTAAATGAACAAAATGAAGCTCAAATTTCAGCGTGGTAATATGCAAAATAAACTAGGATATGCATTATAACTCCTTATGCTCTCAGCATACTTAATCTTGAACCTCCATCGACCTTTGTAGTATATTCAAAATAGAATATTTCATTCAGGTACGAAAAATCTCTCACCAATCCTAGTGTTTTTTTGCTGTCCAATAGATTTTACATAGAAAACCAGAAAGAGTTAGATTCAAAACTCAATTTTTGTTGAATGCAAACGTCGCCCACCATATCCCCACACCACCGCAACGGTAAAACAGGGATAGACAAACGTGCAAACTTAAAGACAAATCCTTGCCATTTGGCGGTTGAAGAAGGTCAAAAGCGGTTAGGCAAGGATCCGCCCCACCTAGGGACGCGAAGCGGCAGCGAAGGTCTCCGAGGGCCACGGCTGGCTGCGGTGCATCGTGCCAAAATCGCTCTCTCATAGGATATAGAAAGAGTTCTGGTGGGTCTAAAAACGCTTAACTAGTCAATTTTGGCTCCTAGACAAACTCGTTTAGTCGCTACTAGTTGAGTGTGTCTAATTAGCACGTTTAGTCCACTTGGTTGAGCTAATTAATTGAGAAACTATAATTCACTAAGTTTAGAGACACAAAAGTGCACCCCACTTAGTTGAGAAACTATAATTCCAGCGACAATCGCTAAGAACTTTCTACAAAAGAAGTGGCTGAACGCCTAAGTCTAGAAAACCGAAATAAGACAAATTAATATATACGTCAGTGTCACGAAGTTGCTTGGCAGGGCATACAGCTGTCAGCGGAAACTATCCGGGCGATTCGAAAATATTTGAAAATACAGTTGGCAATGCCAGATATATATGTGTTAGTGCAAAATTCAGATGAAATTTCAAAAACCCAAAAAATGGAGTTCATCACAGAAATGAATAACGACCGAGATGTATATGAATTTAGTTAATAGCTTCCAAATCTGCTATAATATAAATATTTTTGCAGTTTTTTACCCGATACAGTAGCCCTTTTTGTAAATAGTATAGGCAGATTTTTCGCAAAATGTCTCATATTTACAAAGATTAGGTTTCAAAAATCGAACTTGAAAAACTCCTTCACCCACCGAAATCTGTCGCAATCATCAGTGCACAAAACTTGGCCGTGGACTTTATACTACCATTATACCCCGCATTATACCTGAAATGTCAGCGCCATCCTTGTGGATAACCATGGTTTAACCACGGGCGTGGAACCGACTTATCCACGCCGTATTATACTCCGTGATTATACTAACGATAACGCGGAGAATATCCGTAAAAGATATCCACGGACTGATCTAAGCTAACCGTGGTTATCCATGGGGATATCCACTTATCAATGGTAAATACAGAGTATACAATTCAAATATATTCAGATTATTGTATTCAGATTCTTATTAATTCAAATGCGATATCAAATATATTCATGTATGTTAATTTACAGCGCGTATTCTCATGCATGTAGTTTAGCTATAAAAAAAGGCAACCGAGCGCTTGCGCATTTTAGCGAAAACGTATACACCGGATCGAATGCCCTCATTGGATAAAAATTTAGATGAAATAGAGCAGAACGACGATGTCATAATATTCGTTAGCCTCCAATAAGAGTTCGTCTACTAGGACGTAAAGAAAATAATGAAGTTACTGAAAATAAAGCGTTGACATTAGCCGAATAATTGTTGGATAACGGTAATACCGCCATTTATCTGAAAATTATTGGGCGGAAATTAGCGCAATCGCTCCTAAATCATTCAGCACGACTCGCACAAAATATAAAAATTCGTGTCACGGACAATTACGGGGTATAATAAAATTTTATTGGGATAATTACGGAGTATAATGAAAACATGGATAATGCACATCCGTAATTAACCCTATTTTATAAACCATACCGAATTATCCATGGATAATTACGGTACCGTGGGTAACCCTGCATGAATAATAACGATTTAGCAAACCATCTCTCCCGGAAATATCTCTAAAAGTCAATCATTCAGTAAGGTATATGGATTTTACCGAACTCAACAGAATTTTGACCATTCTGAACTATTTCTTCAAAATTTATCAGAGGTAAATCCCCAAATTGCTATAATATCAAAATTCCTGTATAACTTAACTTGACTGAATTTAGGCTTTGGCTCGAAGATGAAAATTGCTTCAAACTCCCTGGTTATCAAGTGCTCGTAAGAATGTTCCATTCATCCTGGCAATAATAACAAATACATATGATACCATAATTTCTTGACGTTTCCCCTTTCGCAGAAGCGTCAGATCTCGTTCAAACTCATACTATATTTTCTCCTGATCACTCCATAACTTAGGTACATAATTGCGTACATCAACCTCAACTCCACCATATTCTCATCACATACCATAGCACTTTTCCCACATGTCATACATGACTCAGGCATCTAAGGTAAGCTTCTGTAAAAAAATACATGACTCAGGTGTTTCATCCACAGGAAGTCGCCGTGCTGTCCCAGAAGCCTCGGATATGCTCTTCTCGCTTCATCTGCCGCTGCCATTTACAGGTATTGTACCACTTTTGCCCCATATTTAAAAGTGCATAATGTTTCCTCGCTCGGCTTTCCGCCCTTGTCTATGCCTCAGATGTTCTTGTTGTCGCGCCTGTGCTGTACCTTCGTAACACTCCACGCATATCACTTTCATATCACGTCACTCGCAATCCGTAATGTATAACTTTACGTAAATAATGATTTCACCCACGGAATCAAAAATAGTTGTTCATCGGTTACCTAACAAGCTGTAGTACTGGTGTAGGGTAGAAGTAGGAAGATATCGAGTGGTGTAGTACAAGTGGTGTAGCGCGTGAGCCAAGTCAGAGCTCCATATCAGTACCACACAAATCACGCGCCGAAGCAAAGCTGTTAGAGCATAGCAGCTGCACTGGGTATTTGCGATTACTCGGTGCGGTTACTATCTACTCCCTGCTGTAGCTTGCCTGCCCTACTATACTCCATCCTGTACGTTCGTCGACTGATCAGTGGGGGTTATCTCCACCCCAGGAACTATCCGTAATCTACGGTTACTGCCTGGTCTTGTTACACTAGCATTTTGTTCCTGTATGGTTGAGAGACACTATTCTGGGATTGAAGTTTATTTATTTACGTAAAGGGGAAGGAGCACTTGAGATCAATGGAGTTAACTACAAATTGTAAGCGTTGCCGGAACCGACAAGCATCTCACGGACTATGCCGTACTCGGAGCCAGCTGGGGCGGTGTAAGACTCACGGACTCTTACCTGAGAGCAGCGCGGGTTATTCACGAAGAAGTTGGCTTGGCATAGGTCTTGGTTTGACGCCAAACCCTCAGCGGTAACGCGGGTTAAGTACGTTGTCTCCCCTCGCCTGCAGCAGCGGACAGGAGTGCTCACGAGGTGCGCTAGAACGGCTGGGCCTCCGGTTTCGCGCGATCAAATGAAAGCGTCGTCGGGCCACCGCAGAACCTAAGGATAGGGTGACCCATGAAGATCGCGCCAGCATTTTCTTCTGTGGTTACGGGAGCGGTAGGGAAGTCTTTTGGGAGGCGAACAGCACTTAATTCGGAAGACGCCGCGTCCGCCGTGATTAATCCAAGAAGGCCGCATGTCAATGATGGGTGTGCCCGAAGCGACACACTCCAGTAGAGTCACAGTAGGTTTTTGCCGACATTTCACCCAGAGGGAGGGTTAAAGCGCATATGCCTTTGGCAAATGTCGAGAAGTCGACGAGAGGGTCTGTTGTAGGCTTGCAGGACCATGTTGTGGAAGTGTTTTGGCGTGGCTCCGACTTACTGGCGAAGGCCTCAGGGAAGTCTTGGATTGATGTTGCCTTGCGGCGCTAGGTGGATGCAATTGCACAGATAGGCATAGGGGACCTATAGGATCGAGGCGGCGTTCGTTAAGATCCTCAAGTACTTCTGGGTGAAGGCGTGAGATAGTATCAGCTGGAGCGTTTTCCTCAAAGGTCCCTCGGGACGCAGTTGAGCCAACGCGTTGAGCAGTGGTCAAAGTGGTGACGGGAGGGGCGAGATTTGAAGAATTGTGGGTAGGAGGATCTTTGGACTTATTTCCTAACGGGAAATAATGCTTAATTGGATCTTTAATAAAATTCAAGATTTTCCCTCGGGTTTCTTTCGTCGCATGAGTGGTTTGGTATAATGCTTTTGGCATGTGGGTAGAGGTGCAAGCTTTGAGCGATGTTATGCTGGATGAACGAATGGGGGGCCAATAAAGTAGGGGTAGAGGTTAGGAACCTTGAAGAATCGTTTTGATCGGAGCTTCCTAGATGGTGATCGTACTTTGGAGATATTTCGTCACCAAATTTCTACATGTATTTTCAGGGGAAGAAATATCAAAAGAAAATTTGGGAAAATAGTTGCATATGGGTACTTATCTCCCTGGCTTTTTGTTCTCACATAAATCTCGTCTTCTGAGATCTTATGAATTTAGCTATATTTTTGCTCCTTTTGTTATCAGCTACCGCATTTCCGAAGATTGAATGCCCAGATGCTCTGGTGAATTCAAATATAGTTGATTTGATTATACTTAAAACACACAAAAAACGTTATGTATCAACTTACTTGAATGCTATTGCTTTTTTCATTTCTTGATGATTTTAAAATTTGTTGTGAATTCGATACGCCACGGGCTTACGTAATTAATTTCAGTTCACTCCTGGATTTAAAACTTAGGCACTGAGCCGTATTGTTTTGTTGAGTTTCTTAGTGACTGCCGCAGGAAAGCTAGTTTCTTACCCGATTGGGTCGCACTTAAATAAGAACTACAAGGTTACTTGCTTCCTCTCGAGATAAGTCACAAGGACCCAGCGTTTTGTTTTAAGACCCGAAGTCGACTAGTTAAGCGTTTTAGGACCCACCACGGCACTTTCTATATCCGGAAAGGTCGCGAGAGAGCGACGTCGGCACAAAGCGCGTTGTGCCAGTCACCACGTCGGCAACTGACCATACACGCACACGCTACCCCACTGTGTGCCCCCTAGCATATAGAAACTAACTACAGCCGTCGATTACGGCATAGATCTCCAGGCAGCGGAGATACACCGCCAGTTGTATCAGTAACAAATGACATATAGAAGTGTAATAGAGTAAGAGTTATGTGTACTAGAGCGAAGGAAGTTAGAAGTGAAAAGTAAAGTGAAGTAAGCGATGTGTTAGAGTGTAACTAACTGTAAGCCCAGCCGTCAATTACAATGAAACGAAACATGAGTACCCTATTCAGCATTCTGCTGCAACAGCATTCATAAGAATAGTTGATTTCTCCCTAGTTGTTGTTCCCTCAATAGCGTTTAAGTATATTTGATTATTAATCCTAGAGCTCTTGCAGTCACATTACTCAAAGCAGCTTGTTTTCAGACGGGGTAAAAAGAATGACTAGTGCAAATATAAGCCTTCCGGCTAACAGGAACGTCAGTAGAGTAAATTGTCGCTTCGTGAATTCCTTACTAGTTAATAGTATACCTTGCTCCTTGTCTATCTCTATTTTTAACAAGAAGTACACAGCATTGAAGGCCACTGCATCGGTGTGATGGGGAGTAGTGGCGTATGTCCGATCAGGTAAGGAGCGAGTTGTTTACTCCACAGATATCTGGGCGGGATACCCGTCCGTAAAAATCACAAACCCCTTTTGACTTGGAATTGAATAGAGAATCTCCCTCTACCGACATAGCAGCGTGGTCATTTCAGTACTTTTGCCCTACTACCTGATGACTACATCATAAAACGAAAGCATTCGACGCGCATCAGAAGCATGATGAAGTTTATGTCGTAATAAATAACTACATTAACTTCAGCAAGACCGAGATCTCTATTACTATCCCCTACAAGATTTCCCATTCCAATTTTCATCCAAGCAAAGTACTCAATCTCCCTAAGTTTGGAGAATTTTCTGGAAGCCAGACAAGCAGAGCGCGGATTGTATAGGAAGACAAGGGAGGGAGGCTTGATATGCCAGTGGCTTCCAGTACATATACGATGTAGAGAACGGGAAGGGGGAAGAAGGCGGAACCACGCCGAAGGACCCCATCCAGTAGAGTGAAACCTTCACCAGGCGAAGAGCCCTCTAACAGAGTTCTGATCTTTGTTGACGTATGAGAGAGTTTAGTACAGATTAGTCCCATGCGCTTGCACAAAGATTGGAAGTCAAGCCAGAGGTGAGTGCAGGGGAGGAAAGGGAAATCTGGGCAAGCTGACTTCCCACCGGATCTGATAACGAAAACAAGAACACGACGACTCGCGTCTGCTTACCCAAATATCTTTAAAATCCAGGGGAACAGGAAGGTCCTCATGAACACTTTCTCCAAAAGGGATATGGCTAGAGCAGGAATGTCTAGCGACGATAAACCAATCCCCCCAAGAAAAATCACTGTAACGGTATCCGTTGCGGCTAGGAAAAAACCACCTGTAATATGCCACGCTTGTCCAGAACGAATATTAATGATCGCTTTCGTTGGCGATCGGACAGACTGGTGAGCTCACTTGAGCGTCCCATCACCATTGCGCTAAGTACCACAAAGACACTACGCCTTCATAGGGAGCAATATCACTTAGCCATGAGTCGATAACCGGACTAATGGCTTTGGCCCATACCGGCTTAATAGCGCGCTTGCTAGATGGCTCTACCTATTTGTCTTTTATTAGCGAGGGGAGCTTGGAGTGACAGGAGTCATATTTGGGAGTAAGCGGCGATTGCTGAACTCTCGGAATTTGTAAGAAAGGATAGGTGTTGTCGAAAGGAGATTACTAAGTAACCGATATGTTAAGAACTTTCAAGCGTGACAACATCGGAGATCGCCTTCCTAAGAAATGTCTATGTCGGCTGAGTCTGAAAGTGGTATCGAAAAATATGGGTAACATAATGGTGCAGGTCCACTGGCGTTTGACGCGAGAGGGCAGGATCTCCAAAGTCATAGTATTGTAGATTGGTGTCGTCAGTGAACTCCTTGAGAAGGCACTGAAAACCAATGTGCATAGTCCCAGCTCAAATTTTGTCCTCCCTGGCAGCAGAGTAGCTAGAGATGAAAGTGGAGCCATCCCATTTACGCTACAAGAAAATATGCTTGCTTGCCTGTATCCAATGCAGTTCAGATAAAAGGGGTATATATGATTACTTGGCCAGCGCCACGTTCAGCTTCAAAGAGGTATCTCTCAAGTGCCGTGTTCAGGGGGTTCAACGAAGGTATTACGCCTGTGCAACGTTCAGGTCCAAACGAGGAAGATCGACGAACTTATTGTTGTTCAAGCATTCGAGGGCATATTACGTCCGGACGATAGTGTAGATGTATCCCTATCGACCAGCCATAAACTAACTCGAGCGGGGAACCACACAATCTTCCAGCAAATGACGAGGGGCTTGGAGACAGGGTCAACACGTCCCAAAGCTTCCGTAAGGAGGCAGTCCTTATATTTGCGTTGTTCTAGGTTACTGATGTATCAGAACCATGTGTCCCCCGATGGCTTTTGAAAAGCAAGTGTATTGGCAATGATGTGAATACAGATCCGTGTAGAGAACTCGTTGCAGGATGTTCCGCAAAGTGTGCCTCCGGTAGATCTGACATTTACACCTGAATTATGAGTATAAGAATGGTTTAGTGCCTGAGAGTGTTGTGAGAGAGGAATGTAAATCAGATTGTTCTTGTTTGACGATATGCAGTACCACTGATTACAATAGTGTGAACAGAGTTTTATGCAAATCATGTTGTGAGCCGATATATGGTGCCACTGATTGCAATAATAAGGAAGATACGATGTTGACCTTGAGCGATCATACTCCTAATGATTTGCACAGCACTGTGCATGGAATAGGGAATGTATCATACCCAAAGTATCCGTAGGTATGCCAGATGCTAAATCTAAGAGCGACACGAAGGTACTGAGAAATACAGCAAAGCGAGTAAATTTCAATCCCAATATACATGCATATGAATTTTCCGTGCGTCTCATCAGCGCACAGAAAACCGCAGATATCCATGCTGGGTTATCCACGTTACCGTGATTATCCATGGATAATTCGGTATGGTTAATAAAATAGGGATAACAACGGATGTTAATCATCCATGTTTTGATTATACTCCGTAATTATCCCTGTAAGATTTTGTTATACCCCGTAATTGTCCATGACTCAAAAATATATTTTCTAAATTTGCGGTTTGCTATTGACAAGTGACTACTTAATCAAATCGACGAAACATTGACAAATAAATAAAGATTAGCCCAAATAGCACCACGAAAATATCGTTTATAGGGGTAAATTGACGTCAACATGGTGGTACCATTTCTGGCGTGGAAATCTTGCCCGCAGTCATTCTGACGATATAAGTAGTGCGATCGTACTGATATCTCACTGCCTATATCGTATCAATGTCTGGGGAGCGGTTCTCAATGAGATCTTGCATTTTGTAAATGTCGTTTATAGGGGTAAATTGACGTCAACATGGTGGTACCATTTCTACCTCATGTCAATGAAATGAAGGACATTTAGAAGTTGAATAATATAATGAGTGAGAATATGAGAGTTGATAATGATATCCCGCATAAAAGTGTACCGGCGGCGGATTAACCCCCGGACACAGAGATTATATCCCCATATAAGAGAAGAGTTGACTACTGTGTAAAGTACCTACTGAAATCTGTTGACCGTGATGAAGACACAGGTCTATTAAACCGTGTCATTGATTTTTGAGAGGATAGACCGAGAAGATTAGCCATGTGTGGATGCACTTGTATTACCGGACGGCAATCTATCTACTGTGTCAAGTGATAAAGTTTGTTTGAATGATATCCTCAAGTATGAGTGTATTGATAACGACGACTATACATTGAAAGCAAGATTACGTCGTGTAATTAGTAATGAGGTATCGGAAGGTGTTAATCACTCGTTGACGAACAAGATAATGAACATTCTTAAGGGCATGTATAATTTGACGGAGGATAAGTATCTTACTCTTTTTTGTTTCTTCTAGTGGAAAAGTGCGTCACGGACCTAGTAGCCTCGCCCAAAACACACAAGCAGGCTATGGCTTCAAATAAAGCTGAGGAATGGAAGAGAGCAGAAAAGGAGGAGTTGAGAAGTATGAGTGTAAATAATTTGTTGAAACCTTGTAAATTACCATATAGAGTAGTCCCGTTGACTACTTAGTGGTCTACACTTAAGACGGATGCGAATGGTAATATCGTGAGGTACAAAGCCCGTTTGGTTGCAAGGGGTTTTACGCAAGTGATGGGAATACGGATTGCACTATCAATTGCTGCTAATTGTTGGTTGTTGAACAGATGCAGAGTTTCTCAATGCCGACCATAAGGATACAGAGTTTATTTGGCCACCTAGGCAGGCACTTTATTGCTTGAAACAAGCTCCACGTGCGCGGTACAAAAACGTTGATCTTACGCTTAAACAGATGTGACTTCAACCGATGGTGAATAAGTCGTGCTTATAATTTAGATGTTTCAAGGGATCGTTGAGTGTTATTGCGTTATATATCGATGACTTTATAATATGTATTGTAGTGGGGGCGATAGGTGACGTTTCTGGCATAGGATGTTTGCTTTGGCTAGTGGCAGGAACACGAATGGTGTGCGATGGACTTTGCGTACTCTGTTCAAACTTGTGCAAGATATAATTGCAATCCTGGTCCTCTACATTGGGAAGCTGTCCTGCATTTAATGAAATATCTTTTGGGAACGGCAGGATATGATATATTGTACAGAAGAACTGTGTGCCGTCTGGTGGTATCAAAAATAACGATTGGGTTATTGAAGGAAGTCTTTTTACTCATCCTGATGTTAAATTTTCAACAATCTATTACTTGTCATATACTCTCTAAACCCATTTGCGTATGTGGACACTGATCACGGGAGAGATATTGATACAAGAAGATCGGTAACTGCGTATATATTCTACCTTGGAGGGTCCCCTGTTAGCTGGAAGCCTAAACTTCAGCAGTGCGTGGCGAATTCAAGTATGCAGTCTGAATGCTACATGGCCTTGTGTGGATTGCAACGCTAAGAGGTCTGGGTTACAGTAGATTGGCTCCTCTAACCATGCTGGAGGATAATCAATCTTATATCGAACACATCGAGATAAAGTATCATTTGGTCAGGGAGCAGGTTCAGCTGGAGAATATCCTTGTCGTGAAGGTATTGACAAAAGACAGTGTGATGACCTGCTAACAAAACTGCTATATTATGATTTGTTTTGAAAGCATGTCACGGAATGTCTTGTCCTAGTTCATGCTGATGTCGAGTTTTAAGATATATGGAATAACTAATATGTACGTGACTCTGTCTGTCGGTGAACTTTCTCGATTCTGTTTTCGGAATACTTTGGTTAATCGATTTTAATTTTATTTACTTTTCGTGAAAGAGACTGTTGTGACTTCAGCACAAAGGTTTTCATCGTCAGTATGTGAGGTAACTTTCCACGATCGTTTACCCGTCCCTGCGAGGTGTTTCCTGGACATACTTCAGTGCAGTTGCAACTGTTCACTCGGTTTTAATGTATCGCTGTATGCTGAATGACAAGCTATATGTATGTTCCAATTCTGAGTAATCATTCTGTGTAAACAAAGGTCTGGTTTGTAGATTGCGGTTGTGTGGGCAACACTTATAGGAACAGACCTGCTGGAGGGATGTCTGAGTTACGGCCTCGGCGAAACCCTGGCGACGTAATTTAGATCACACATGTTTGAGAATGATGTATTGGAACTGCATGCGATGATCAAGGAGATCTAGCCTATCTTAAGGGGGGGTGTTAGAGTGAAACCTGATGGAAAGTACTCTCGGTGCACTATTTGAGAGATTTCCTAATACTCAAATTTCCTAGTATAATCTAACCTTGCTCTTGTCGATAAGTTGAGAGATAAAGCAGGCAGTAGCGTTGAGTTACTTAAGGAATAATTGTTTACGGTGCCTATAATGGTTATGAATGGTTAGGGGAATTTACCATCGCTATAATTGGATAAAAGCTGTAAGGAGTAATGGAGAGAAATCGCAAGCAGCATAATATCATTACAGAGCTAAGGACGATATACTAAGTTACATGAATAATCTTTATTTACACATTTAACCGTCAAGTATATGATCGGTATGACGATTGCGCTTGAACTTTGAAGGTCGGTCCATTTTGAGGAGTAGGACTGACTACGCTCGATATCTTATGATATAATAATTTAACTTAAGGTTCGGGGGAGTCGTTCGACTATAATAAAGACTTACAGCTTAAGTGCGTCGTACCGAGCTAAGAATCCAATGCAGAAACACGTTAACAGTTTATTCTAGCTAATAGACTTGACTTCTTGTTGCTATTCGAAATTTAATTTGCTTTAAAGTAATAATTTTTAAGACTTACATAACTACCACTTCGCACATTTTGTGCGGAATATCTTTCGAATAAATTGGTGGTCATAAGGTCCAGTGATATTTAATTCGAGCAAAAAATGAGAAAAAATATTGAGAAAAAATATTAATTTTTTGATAATAGAACCTTTCCCCTACCACCACCATCACAGGATAAGACGTAACACCAGCTGGCAACAGGAGCGAGCAAACTAAACCACCTAAAAGAATAAGAAACAGTTTTAAAACAGACTTACTTCCTGCGGATAAAAAATCAACATCATTATAAAAAACATCATTCTAAAAGTGAATGATGTGAACATTATCAAACTTAAACCCAATCTGTTTCATTTTCTTAAACGCAAATTAGTCACATAGAGTACAATAACATACATACTGACACGACCTCGGCTGAGACTGGTGCAAGGAGTGATACAAGGGGGATAACGACGGAGTAGCCATTCCCCTTACCACCGGTTGCCCGAGCACCATATGCTGTTGCTGTTACAAGAGCCACTCAGATAGTATGGAGGGTTCTTGAAACCAATCATATAGCTCCGCAGCTATCTCTCGCGTCTTTTGGAAAAACCTCTGATAGATGTCCTCGTCAAACCTATCCCCACCCCGAACCCCACTCCGATTACTACACAAACTGTCGCTTGGTCTCCTGAGCCAACTGACACGGATAATACATCTGTATCACGTACGTTATTCGCCGGAGTAACGTCGTTCGTGTTGTTGTTATGGGCCCTCCCCTCGACTGTGTCAGTGTCGGATACAATCCAGCTGGAACAAACTCGATTATCTCTTTCATCTGCAGTTATCGAGGACCCGGACTCGGATGTTGAGGAGCCGTCAGTGTCCATGGAGTTGGATGGACTTCGTTGAAAACAGGAGTTTCGGACAATACAGAAGTCGTTTGGGTTCAATCCAGCCTTGTATATCATGTCACTGGCAGCCCGCAGCAGATCGGCTGAGAGCTCGGGTGTCCTCGAATACACAAAAGCTCCTGAGTACAAATAGAAAATCAGAGTCAATCACCCAATAAAGGCTAATAATCGGTCCCAGCAACTGTTTGGACAACATCAATTCAATCCCATTCAAAAGGCAAGCTATTGCCTTTGCGCTCCCCCGTATGCACCAGTACTTCCAGAATGATAATCCAAACATCTCCCCCTGAGGTTGCAGTTGGACCGTTATAAAATCGTCGCCTTTTCCCCTCCCATTTAAATTAACGTTCACATCACTGTTGATGTTGTCATCACATCTGGAGGAGCGGTGTGCCCCAAATAACCATCAGGATTTCCGCGCCTGTAACAGCCGACCTTGTACCAATTGAGGATTCCCTCGACAGCAACGCGGACGATAATGAAGCGGAAGCAGTTTCACTCCCATCAGAATCTATTGTTGCAGTTTTCATTGTATCGAGGGGCGGCTTTGCCAGTAACACAAGTATATTATCGATGCAGAGATCGTAAGTACCCTCGTAATTTCTCTATTGATGATTGGAAGGCGTTGACATCATATGGATTCCCATAACTATTGCGCTCTTGAATATCGCTTGGCGAAGCACTTACTAGTGGTCCTGGTCAATGAACACCCATCATTTTCTGAACTAGGAGAGTCTTCTTCATCAGCGGGATCCCTTTGTTCGTCGACTAATCGTAATATTTCATGAATATCATTTTGTTTAACAAGGATAACTCGGCTTAGGAATTCGAAATAAAGCATTTAATTCTAACACTCGTTTTTTACTTTTAAGGGATTTCGCTATTGGACTGCTTATTTCTACCACTTTTTCCGATTTTGTCAAGAATATTATTTTCATTTAAAACAATAAACGAGGTTTTACGACAATCGAAGCAGTGATATCTGAGACTTTACTGATGCCGCCAACAGATTAGGCTCGAGGTACATGAACACAATAGTCATTTTTTTTACTGACCATGATGATATTAAATTGTTTAATTGACCACTACCGTATGTGGCAAAGCATCGTGTAGAGCATAAACTATCTCCTTTACACCTATGAAATTTGAAAATCAAAATCTCATTACTACCCTGCAAACGAAAGCTTAAATTCCATATCTAAACGGACCTGGCTAGACAAGAGAGCCTTTAGAAGTAGGTAGGATTATTAGAGACGATGTTTCTAGAATATTTTCTAAGAAAACATTGAACATCTATTCCAACTTGTTTCCTTCTGAGGCATATATTTCTAGCTCATCGTCTCCGTAGCTCGGGAAACCACAAACCACAGAACGAGAATGGTAAAATAAATAATTTAGCTACGGCCTAATCAGCAAACATGAAGTATGTTCAAATCCCACCGAGTTCAATACAAGTAGAATGAAGCGAATCCAAACAGATATTTTGAGGGCATTCTAAATTTGATGGAAGTGGCACAAAAATTTGATTGATTACATGAAATCAGTCGTTGAATTTGCTCAATTAAATAAAGTCGCTGATTTGCATAACTTAGCTTTAGATTTTGAACAAATCAAAACCACTGTGTGTTGCCGGTGCCTCTTGCTGTTGAACATATCTCGTACATATCGCATTCCGCTTAATTAAAAATGGTAACAAATGATAGAACAACATTGGTTTTGGGACAGTATTGTTTCCTTCTTCCTATTATGGTCATCTCATACTGTGTTAAAATTGCAACGTGTACAGCGGATCATCACTCAAATTTATATCGGTCATTGCAAAGTAAAGAATTTGCAGACGCCACCCTGATCGGGGTCGGAATATCCGTACAGATAATTGTTCATTTGCTATTAGAGACTCTCGTTTCTAGTCGTATCCCCAAAAAGCATATGGCGGCCAGATGGAGTACAAATATGGCGTATGCAATCATGAACATAATAATTTGGATTGCGTTGAGATCAAATTCAATCAGCGGACAAATTTACCTAATGTTGCAATGCTTATACTTCTCAGTTGCAATATGTGGCCATTGTTCTTCTCTAAACATCATTTGTGGTGATTTGTGGGATCATTGGACATCATTGACGGTTTCGGGTTTCACGTCCCTGTACTTCGCCCTTAGTTTTCAAGATGGATACATAATGAACATAAAATCTGCTACCGGAATATTGTCATTTGTAAGCATCAGTTCTGGTGCCTTGCTGACTTTTCGAACCTTTTTTGTGTGGTACAAGAAATTTTTATACAAGAAATCTTTCCCTGATTTGGATCCACACAATAAAGTTTGTTTTGCTCGAATGTGTGCGTTGATTACATGTTTCCTTGGAGGGTTTTGTATACTTATTCATTATCGAAATGTGAAATGGGAGGATTACAGTATAACTTTTATCACGAGTTTCTCGTACGCCGTATCTTTGTATATGGTATTGTTCTCAGTGTCTTACGCGAGGAAATGGCATGCGGAGGCATCGGATGTCGCGGTTAGTTAAAACTGGGCAGGCGTGTGTGCATATTTGAGCATATTGTTTCCGTCAGCTTTAAGATACTTGAACTGCCAAAATTTTTGCGATAACAATAATTAGATTCCAATCACTTAAAATGAAATTTTCGTGCAGAATCTGCTCGAGGTGAAACGAATGTTTGTCCGTTACGTTTCCCATGAAATTCGAACACCACTCAATGCTGTGGTACTTGGCCTGAACTATCTCAAGAAGCAGTCCGAGTCCAATAACTCGACCATGGACCAGGACACCGTCGATGTGGTGGAGGAAGTAAGTGTGTCGTGTGAGGCAGCGGTAGACATACTGAACGACTTGCTGACGTACGAGAAGCTGGACGGAGGACTACTGCACACCTATTTCAAACACGAGCCTGCCTTCGATTTCATCCGGAGCGCCTCCAAGCCCTTCAAATTACAGGTAATTTTGTTAACTTCTCTAGTACTGCTTGAATGTAGATTTGAGTAACATCGAAGTTTACTAGTCTAAGATATATATTTGTGTGCGTATTAGTAAAGATGGCTGGTAGTGAAATGCTGATTTAGTTGATTATAGTTCTCGTGAATGTAGGAAATTAATTGACACATGAGCGGATGAAGGAAAGCAGCGTGTTTTTCTTCGAACTGCTAACAACGCGATTTCGACGCTGCATGTTTTTTTAAGTTCTTAATTTTAGTACGCTCGTACTTCCTTTCTTCTCATTCTAACTTTTGAAACTGTCCTCCGAATATGAATGGTTTGATATTACTTTATCTTTCTACGTTTCAACCACAGGCGAGATCCCTTGGTATTGGTCTAAGCATTGAGATGGGAGTAGATGAAGGCATCAGAAGCAGAGCTTATAATAACCGAAATAAAGAATTTGACGCGAGCAGCGAAGATTCTGATGAGTTTGGAAACAAAGGCAGAAGCGTCAACGTGAATGATGACAGCAATAAACTCTCTGGCGCATATCCTAATAATGCTACTAAAGATCAAAATACTTTGGATAACTTCTCGATAAACATCGACAAACAGAAGATATCTCAGGTGGTTCGGAACCTTCTGTCTAACGCTCTCAAATTCACTCCCAAAGGAGGCGGAATAACTGTTAAGGCGACGATTGTACTTTTAGTCAACATCGACAGTTCTAACGAAGGTACTCGAGCAACCACATCGTTGGGTTCCAGTCCAGATTGCTCGCTGTCCCCTCCTTATTTCCGTTTTGAAGTCACGGACACAGGAGCTGGAATATCCGCGGTGAGGTTAAGAGTTGTTGTTCTCCGCCACGTATCTTATGCTTTTATTATTTAGATATAGGAAAAATATTGATTTATTGCTTCCATTAGTGGTACCTAATCTATCCTACCTGATTTGACCATCGCTCAGATATGCGCGCTGTTGAATGGGTCAAGCGGTCCATTTGAATCCATTCGTATTTTGATAGGTTTTCCTTCCCCCTTACTGCGTGTAGGAGAACCAGAAGCGCCTCTTCAAGGAGGTGATCCAGTTCTCGCCGGACGTGTTGCAGAACGGAAACGGCTCCGGCTTCGGACTCTGGAGTGAGTACCACTATTACGTCTGGTATACCCGTTTCATACTACAATAATAGTCCTAGTAAGTGCACGGCTCTCCCAGGACGAAGCAGTTACGTACCTCTTTATATTCATCCGTTTATACCGTATAGACGAGTGCATTTATAAGTTGTATATAAATTTGTACTTCTCTGTTTGCATGCTTCCGAAACGCGTTTTGTTAGCCATAAGACAAAATCTTTTATTTTATTATTATTTCTTATCAATAAAATATGCTTACAAGTACTGCATGATCGTGATTTTCTCAAGTCTCTGCGGATCAGTGATGTACTTGGTGATGACCAGCCTCTTTTATTTCATTTTCTACTCATCTTCACGGAGAATACATTTAAATCGTTGCCTTGTGCTATTACGGTAATTTTCAACGGTTTCCTTTAAGTGGAACTTTGTGTGTCGTCTCGGCTTCAGATACTTTCTCTCGTTCTTAATATACAAGCTCAAGCAATTCTTGAAGGCGCCTATTAACGGATCGGTCAACCGTAGGTATCTTTCTACGGCAAGGTGTTCAGTTGGGACGAAATTTCATTATATCACGTGCAATCAGCTCCAGGAATTCTCGATTGCGACTATCAATCGATTTTTCAACGGTGGAGACTTTTCACCGGTAGTAATCTTTCAACGGTGATCACAAGGATTTGGGAGGTGGCAATTGTCGGAGATTTGGATGTAGACGTGTGAGAAGACCGTTGTATTTGTCAGCTTCCAATACGCGTGTGGTTGGCCATAGTGCAAACTCTTTTAAATTTTAATGTCAAAAATTTTCTATCAATATGCTTATTCCGTATAAATTGCGTTGATTTGTTGGGGCAAGCGCACTCATCAGTGTACGAGTTATTTTTATTCTTGTATTGTTATACCATAGTATCGAAGCGTATAATCGACCTTCACGGAGACCGTGTAGGAGTGTCCTCACCTGTTTCTCGTATATCATATTCCCCTTGTATTGTTATACCATAGTATCGAAGCGTATAATCGACCTTCACGGAGACCGTGCAGGAGTGTCCTCACCTGTTTCTCGTATATCATATTCCCCTTGTACTGTTATACCGTAGTATCGAAGCGTATAATCGACCTTCAAGGAGGCCGCACAAGAGTGTCGCCTGTTTCTTATATATTATGTTCCACTTGTATTATTATTCTGATTATGGTAGATTTTCTCGGCCGTATAGAAGTGTCATTTGTTTCTCATTCACAATATTCCCCTTGTATTGTTATACCATAGTATCGAAGCGTATAATCGACCTTCACGGAGACCGTGTAGGAGTGTCCTCACCTGTTTCTCATATATCATATTTCTTCTGTATTATTGTACTGTATTTGAGAATCAAGAGACACACTCTATTTGAGAATCAACGGACACTGTATCTGTGAATCAACGGACAATGTGTTTGAGAATTAACGGACGTCAATAGAATACAGGACTTTTACCTAGCAGCAGCGACGACTGTTGAGACAATCAACGTCGACAAATCTGTTTGGAAATAATCCGATTGAAATGAACATCTAGCGATATGCATGTTCAAGATCATAAGTCTGTGCTGATCGGCGATGTACTTGGTGACGGTTCTAGCCTCTATTAATTCATTTATTAACTCGTCATTCTGGAAGAGTATAGCAATATCGTTGGCCACGTGCTATTAATGCACCGTTGATTTCATCAAAGCCATATATTGTTTATTGCATCAGTGAACATTTTTCTATTTTTTATATATGTGGATGGATTTGGAAAGTATTCAATTATGGAAGCGTGTAAAAGTGGGTTGGAAGTGATTTCAAAACCTTGCAGGAAAGGCGATGGACCAAGTGTGGCGATGTCCAGGCGGTCGTCCATTAGTAAGATGCCGACTGTGTACTATAGAATTCCGTTTGCGCATCCGAACACGTTACCAAGATTGTCAACAGAGCGGAGCGACTGCATACAGAATTACTTCGAATCTTTGACCATACAGATGATTAGAAAGATGAACAAGGCACTTCGTCCTCTGAGAGTAGCGATGACTGACTCGGCGCCCACAATTGATCGAAACCATACTCTGTCGGAATACAATTACTGTTCATCTCCACGTGAAAGAGATACTTTAACTGAGCCTGAAAGAGGCGGGGCGATATTTGACTCGGCAGCGAAAGCCGGCGTAGATTAAATCGGAAAGAGAGGTAACGAGGCCAACTGTGGAAAGTGAAGAGCCAATACTCCATTCAGCAGGCACAAATTGTAGTATTGAAGATCAATCTTTGCCTACCAACAGTAGATTACCTGTATCAGCGTCAACTTCCAGAGACAGCTCGACATGCTTTCCCCCTATCAAGTCAGAACGTAACGAACTTGATATGACGGAGACTTGGTACTCCTGGAGCGGAAATATCGAGCTCACCTTCAGTTAGTACTTTGGGAGCGATTGTTTAACATATGCCTTGTCGACTGCTACGACGAGATGGTGAGAGATCTCTGCGGAATCAGCTATGAAGATTGGCTCACCACCGACGATACAAACCCTTCGTCTCACTATCACCGCCAATACAAATCCATCGAGATCAACCTCTGAGGAGATCAGCAATTGGATTAGCAAGTCACGTTTACACCAGACACATTATTTGAGAATCAACGGATGTCACAAGAATACAGGACTTCTACCAAGCAGGAGCGACGACTGTTGAAACAGTCAACGTCGACAAATCTGTTTCGAACTATTCTTGAAATGAAAAATGGCGATATGCGCATTCAAGTCCTAAGTCTAGTCGACGAGGCTTAATAAGACCCATAGAAGAACCCGAAATAGGGGATAAGTCAGATTACTGACTAGATGCAAAGTCGATCCTCCAGCTTTTGAGCTCAATTGGACATATTATTTGTTTTACCCTTTATCTTAATTTCTTTTTGATAACTATTTCTATTGCATTTCTTCTCTATGGTGTTGAGGCGTAAATGGACCATTAAGGAGGCGGGATGGGAGTGGCCTCACCTGTCCGTCATATATCAAATTCCTATTGTATAATTATAATATAGTGTCGAAGCTTCCTATAAACCTTCAAGGAGGCCGCACAAGAGTGTCGAATGTTACTTATATATCATGTTCCACTTATATTATTATTCTGATCATGATAGATTTTCTCGGCCGCATAGAAGTGTCATCTGTTTCTCATTCACAATATTCCTCTTGCGTATACTATGGTATTGAAGCGTATAATAGACCTTCATGGAGGCCGTATGGAAGTGCCCTAAATGTTTCTCAAATATCAAATTCCCCTTGTATTATTATATTGTAGCATCGAAGCGTATAATTGACCTTCACGGAGGCCGCATAGGAGTGTCCTCTACTGTTTCTTATATATCATATTCCTCTTGCATTATTTTACCGTAGTATCGAAGCGTATAATTGACCTTCACGGAGGCCGCATTGGAGTGTACTCTCCGGGTGAGGGCCTAGGAAGCACTTTCTTCTTCGAAATACCAGTGGTGGACAACAAGTCATCTTTGTTTTCCTCTAAAGAGCAATTAGCGGCGATAAATTCTCCTGTAAAGGTGGCCGGTTCATCGTTACCGGGTATTAGATCGGAGTCCGATGAATGGAAGTCGTCCGAACACTATATTCATTTTTCGAACCAAATATTCCCAGCTTCTTCGGATAGTAAGAGAGTTGTATCCGCTGCATCGAGGAAAACCAGGAAATCGAATACCAGAACTCCTTGTAAATCTGTTGAAGTGGATAATGATTTCATCGCCGCTGTCCCCCTCTCTGGACCTGTGCCTATTTTACTTGTGGATGACGCGAGTTCTAATCGTAAGATGGTTCGACGCATGCTCGACAAATCCTTGTTTATACCGGATGAAGCAGAAGACGGACTAGTGGCTGTTTCTAAAGTCAGACAAATGGTCGAGCGAGGGGAAGCTCCGTATGATGTAATTCTAATGGACTTTATGATGCCCAAGATGGACGGACCCACAGCCACCAGAGCCATACGTCGGCTAGGTTACACAGGAATCATAATTGGTGTGACGGGTAACTCTTCGCCTCAGGACTTGGAGACTTTCCTAACTAGTGGGACGGACTTGGTCCTGCCCAAACCGCTCGATATCGATCTGCTAATCGCAAAAATTCGAGGTAAGTAGCGTCACGTTCATATCAACGTCAGTCGAGACGTTACTCCAGATTTCGCCAGTTTCCCAATATTTTTATAATATTGCCTGAACCACTTCGTAATTCCAGTAGAACTTACAGTTCAGTAAATACAGAAATATTGAAGTCGTCAATATCCCGAGTTGATTTGATAGTTTAGCTTAATTTTTTTACGTTCTCTTTTCTTAGGTATGTTGAATCCACAAGTTGTGCGTGAAGACGCGAAGCGTGTGCCGCAACCTTCCCTCCGTCGAACGATTTCAAAAGGCTGGATAACTGACTTGCTGATCGAATAACTTCGAAAACTAATGTTGTGCGTTAGAAACTGAGATTAACAATGTTCAACCCATTGAAGCTTTTTCCAGTTAATATCACCACTTCAAGCGATAGATGACTAATTTAACTATTGTTTGAATGTCAAATATTTGAATAATTTCGAAATGCACTTTTGTTCAACTTTTAGCACTATATTCCAGGAGAGTAAAATCCTTCTCGAAACTCTAGGCAGCACGAACGATTACCGAATGTAATGTTCTTATATTAGGTACTCACCAAAATCCTTTGAATATAGATTGTCTTATTAGCGCTGCTAAGTAATTGCAAATACGTTTATGATCTTGTCTGTGGGGGGGATGAACGAATATTGCACATATGGTTTATTCACGATAGGTCCCTTGAATTCATATTTCCCGAGAGTCATTCACAGTAACCATTGTTACACTTAGACTGAGGAAGGGCACTGGGCAGGCGGAGTGCTGTCTAATGTTTAAGTGCTCCAACGTATGTGATTTTCAATTCAACCGCTTTTCTTATTCTCTTTCGATCGATTAAAGTAAGAACTAATCTGTTCTTGTGCCGCTAGTTGCTTAGATTATCAACAGAAGACCTAGTTAGACCAGAAGACCTAGTTAGACCAAAGTCCGTACCAAAGTTCGGATACTTTAAACTGTAGTAAAAAGAAAGTGTGAGGTAAATGTACTGCAATTTGGGAAAACAATTTTCTACCGCACTTCTTCTTGCATTTAGCGCTGAGGCTTTGCAGCAGCGCCGTTGCACACGAGCCATTGAGCATCCGTTAGAATGAGGTCCATGAGACCATGTTTATACCGTGCGTTACACTTTCTCGCACAGTTGTCGAAAACTTTAAGCTTCCATCGATGAAAGTTTGCTTCGGTAAGTTGTATGCCAAATGAAGTCATGCGCGAGATTTTCTGTGAATGTCGGAACTAGCAAACGATTGTAAATTGAATAGAACTTAACTTACGAAGTCCACAGAAATAATGAGGTGCAACACGTACCAACAGTTTCAAGGATCTCCTTGAGATCCATGCGAGCCGTTTTATGTTTGGTACAGAAATCTGTAAATTATTGAACAGTCTTGAACTCCTTGCTCTTAAAATACTGGTTGCATTTCACGACAAACTCTAATTTCAATTTTATAATTTAATTGAGCCGTGTTTGTTTTTAGAGGAAATTGGAATCCTTGTCACCTTTAAGTAAATTTATGACTATTTGAAATGGGCGTCAATATATTATGCGAGTGGTGATATTTTAAGGTCGCGAGCAGGTAAATCTATTTAGTTTCGAATCTATTGACTGCACCAAACTTTTCGTTAGCCGAGGAAACTTTTTGCGTAAATTGAGAACGATCGCCGTTTCATATTGTCTAGAATAATGTTAATGTGTGCAAATACTTAATCTTCATTTATCATTATTTAGAGAATTCGACCATTTCAGCTTAAAACTACACTTTTAAAAATGCACTATTTGTGAGATGTTTCTGTAATTATCACTGCTAGTGCTAAACTGAGATCGCTTAGTTCACGTTAAAGTCAAGAGACTTTAATTAAGACTGGTAGTTATGAACTTAAAAGAACGAAACTGATGTTGACGACGTCGGTTACACAAATATACATTGATTTTGCATGATGTAAATTGTAATGAAAAAATTCAATGGTTGCTTGGTTACCTGCAAAGATAGTGATTGGACTGATAAGCAGAAAATTCAAGTTGTGCGTTAGTTCAATAAGCCAAACTGCTACTGGGGCAGCTACACAGAGTGCCATATATTCCGCTTCTATGGATAATGCAACGCTTGTCTGACGTTTGCAGCACCAGCCGATAAGTCACCCATTCATGACCATGAGATAACCTGAGATTGATCTCCCGGTGTCAGGATCACGGCCCCAGTCTGAGTAAGAGTAGCGTATTACCGATGTCTGTAAGTTAGGATTGTCAGAGTTGGTGAATCTGAATTTGTTGCACGAGTTGTATATCTTAGAATCTGCTGTAGTGTACAAGAAAGAACGATAGACTACACCGAAATTTATTCCCCTGTGAAGATAGCAGAATATTCTTAAAACTGCTTTTCAGGGTTTCATTCCAGGATTGGCACAAAATCTTGCAAATGATTGAACTGCAAAGGAAATTATTGGTTTTATTCCCGCGACAAGCCATAGATGAGATCCTATAGATTCACGATATCGGATTGATCGGTTGGACACATTAGTAAGATTAAATGGATAGAAGATTCCATTGGTGATGCGTTTGTACCAGTTGTTAAGAGTTGTTCTGTATTCAGAAAGTGTTTTACAGTGCAGAGTATATACCGACGTTGAGTAAGATGTATACATTCTTTCTGAAGATCTTTAAACACTTCGCATCCCAAGACGTGATTGACTTCACCTAAATCTTTCATAGTAATCTAGAATTCAGAAAATCTTTTACTGCTGTGGCTTCTTTTGTTTTTCCCGCAATGACAAGGCCATCTACGTATAATTCTATGATTGTGGGATCTGTAGACAGAGCTTTTATTTGCATGCACTTGTATCCTTGATTAGTGAATGATTTATGCAGTTTTAGCTACATTAACTGTTATCAGGAAACTACACTATTTGTAATATATCGATTTATTTGCTTAGCGACATGGTTAAATATGGTTTCTCACTGTCAAAAACACCTCCAAATTTTCCGGAGAGGAGAACTCTTTTGGAACCCCGAATCACCTAGCATATGATATACTTTTCGGAAACAGAATGAGCAGGCGCAGCTGCCAAAAAAGGTGAGAAATAGTTTACAGAGTCTCAAGTATTACAATTCTTAAAATTGAAATCATGAAAAAAATTCGTTATGGTTCCATAGCTTAGACCACAACGTGTTTTTTGTTGAGTTAGTGGAGTCAGTAGTAGTTAGCTCTAAGTATGTCAAAACTTAAGAAAAGATCGTTGAAAACGGATCAAGATTGAAATACATCAACTATGCGATATTTTTTGACATTGCGTCACACTACCAGTGACGCTTTTGCCGAAATGGAACTTAGTGCTATTCAGCGCCGCAAAAATTGCTTAAGTCATCTTTAGTTTTTCTTTACTATAGTTCAACATTAAACATAGATTCACGTAGTAAGCCACTCTCATCAAAAACGGGAATTCCCCATTTTTAATTTTGACCCCGCTGAAGTCGTTGCAATATTCCAAGAATAGCACCATCGCGTAGTTATTTATCGTTAGGAAGGGGGAAGAATCGGTAAAAGCAGTTACCTCGTGCAGTCTACCGTCAAAGTAAACCAACATTTTCTACCGTACTCTATAAGCGTCGCCGCCAACTTTAGTGGGTTCATCCGAATCCCAACCGTATGTAGAGTCCACCGATAATTTTCACCATGAATTGTCTAGAAACTTCGTTGTACTCCAAAAATCCTTGGTCACCAGGAGCTATAGCTGGTTCATTCAAAGCCCTACCAGCTTCAGTCCACCGACATACCAGGGGATACAGAGTTGGAATTTAAAATTGCTGGTACCACCACAGTCGATACCACTGTAGCTGTCTGGTTTTTATTTGCTGAAAATCCATTAGTTATTTATTACAATGGGAAGGAAATGAAAAGTCAGATGGAGGGTCTAGACAGCACCATTACACCACTAAGTAAATAACATTCCCCTATGTACCCATGGCAATGTAAATGGCGAGTAGGAGCACGGGGAGAAGAACGCATGCCCGAGGGCAATGGAAAGTTCTCCCCCGGGATGTGTTAATACGCTGAAATGTCCCCTACTAAAGCAAGGGGAATCTCCACCCATGCAGACGCATCCAATGGTGGAGAAGAGCTCATCGGGGTGGTGTAGCAAGCGCAATCGACACAATGCAGGGAAGCGACGACAGGTGCGCCGGAGGGAGTTTCTTTTCAATCCAAAGTGAGTTCACGACGCCCTTGGACTTTTGATTGTCCAAATTTGGACATTTAGTTTTACGCTTATAACTTTTTTAATTTTTATTTTTGTATGAGCTAGAGCATAGCGGCGCAATGCTCTTAACTTGCTCTAACCGTTTATGTAGGTTTTATACTGATACACGTTGTAGATAGAGAGGTGTGTGCTAAAACGTGCAAATTGTCCGTTATTAGTCAAAATCAGACTTTGTAAAACTTGTCGTGTTACTTCCCTACAGCTGTAACTCCCTCAGCCACATAAATCAACTTCCTACAACTTCTTAAGCCCATGGCACTTGACCATATGGCTCGACGATGTTCTCAAGGAGATTCATTTGCTCCAAGGAGAAATGTCCCAGCCATCCGCTAGAGCACTGACGTGGATCTGCTGCGATGTCGCGAAGCGCAGAGCAACAAGATGGTCTTCCCTTTGGAACATCCAATGTGGAATGATTGGAAAGTAAGTGGAAGCATGGTGTTGCGGAGGTACCCCTCGAGAGACTCGGCGCAAATGCGGACGTCTAGCCTGGAGAAGTCGTCCTTGAGCTCGAGCCTGGTGGAGGTCACCATAACGACGAAACTGATAAGCCAACCTCCTTGAACGTAGTTGACCTTTGAGAGTATGTCGTGTTGGGTCACATACTGCTGGGAGAACCCTATCGGTCCTATTCCTGAGAACTGCAAGGACCCGAGAATCATTTCGGTAAGCTGTTCTTTGTTCGGGGAGCTCCACGTTTGTTGAAGCACCCGCCGGGAGATGTGACGCTGCTGGCAGTAGGTGCGCTCATGGTCTCCAATGTCCGTGAGCTGAGCGGACCAGACGAGACGGGGCTCTAGCTTTTCCACCGCACGGAGTCGTTCATGCTCCCATAGCGGTGTCAGGCGCTTAACATGAGCAGTCTCATCCCAGGGGTAGCCGTACTTGGCAGCCAGAGCAGCTTCCTCGACGATTGATTCACGAAGAGTAGCCCAATCTGGATGTTTGTGGATCCTGAAAATCCAAAGATTTTGTCTCGATCGGGGTTGAGTTGGCTGAGAGCATGAGGTCCAGCAATGGGAAGGACGACTTGATTTATTGGCGCTCCAAAAAATAACCGAGGCGCAGAATCAAGTTGGACACTAAATTTTTGACCTAAAATTTTTGTTAAAAAGTTAAAAAATTTATCTCTATCTTGATTCAGTTGGTCAGAAGCGTGGGTCCAGGCCGGGGGTAATGCTTTGGGAGACTTTCCTTCATTTTCATGAGGTTTAACTGAATTTTCTGAAATTCGGTTTTTGGGTTTGGTTTCGAGTTGTTGAAGCATTTGATTTTCGAAGCCCTGCATTGTCTTTGGCGACCGAAATTTAAAGGTTCAAATAACAAAAATTTAAAACCTTATTGGCAAATTCTGAGTCGAAACTTCTCAGAGCGAACTGGAGTAGAAAATATCTAAGTTGTGGATCGGGAAGAAAACCGCCACGCGTTTTTTAAAGCTGCCTTGTTTTTTAGCCACTTATGTGTGCTTTAATTACTCGAAAAACTTCTAGGCAACTCTCCTCAGCACCACTATTCCCCCACACACGTCTTTTGCAAAATTAATATCAAGTCGACACCCGCCGAATCTACCAGATCGAAAAACGTAATCTCATTATCTCGGTAGAAAATTAATTTAATCAGTTGTACGTCTTAGTAGCAACTACCATCATATGATTTTTTGCAAATCTAGTTTGGTTGGTGATGTGTGTTCACTCCCTCATGATGTGCTGCTTCCTGTCAGGATTGCAACGCCGTTTTGCAACCTAACTGCTAACTTTTCGGGAATTAATTCCGTAGCAACGATTCTCGGACAAATCTGAGTGCGATACTGGTTGTTGGAAGGCCCATTAGATTTGGTGTCTTGATTTCTCTTTGTCTTGGTGAATGCCAGGAAAAATGTTTTCTCGTTACGCTTGCTTAAAATCCCAGGTTATAAGACAGTTTTAAAAACGTGTTTTGTACGACAGTGCCAAAACATATCTAGTATTTTTCTACTCCGATTTTGAGTGGTGTTATCTCAAAATTTGCCAAGTTGCATTATTTACTCTGCTAAGTAATCGCTCAAAAAATCGGAGTTTGACGCCTCCGCCAACATATTTTTTCAGAAAATATTAAAAAACACCAAACTTCAACACAAAATATCAATGGACATTCCACCAAATGATCCCATTCCGGATAATATCGATGATGACAACGAATTTGAACGATATCGTCAACGCACAGAAAATGCGGATATCACAGAACAAAGTTTCTCTGTTTTTGAAGGCGAATGGCTGCTACGCTCCTGTATTCTCCGTGGGAGTTTAGCGGAAATTCGAACCTTCCGTTCCAGAGGAATTATTATTAGCCCCATCTCCAATCAAAATACCAAGGCCCAGATCTTAGACATTCTTCGCCAGGTGACTCTGGTACTGAATTTACGCCCGGATTGGAGGAACCTTCCTGAAGACTGGTTAGCGGCAGAAAATGCCATTTTTCCTACTTCCAAACATGTCAACTTATACATCCCCCTTCGCGACGCTGTCCTTGCTGGCTCGGATGGAGATGGAGTTTCTGAGTTCCATTCGGAACCACTAAATCCTCGCTCTGCCCAGTATCGCATCTATCCTCGATGCGTTACCCTTGCAGGTCTCAAGGTAGCGAGTCTTCCCACCGGCTATTCGCAAACTGGTGGGATCAATATATTTGTCCAATTTTTGCCTCAGCACTGGCAACTGGATCATCTAACTGAAGCCCTGGTCTTTCGCAATCTTCCATTGGACTTACGTGGGGACATCACCAGGCTTCTTCTCCACTACTTGGATGAGTTTATCACGCATAAACTCCAAGCGGTCAACCTTGTTATTGACTACAC
>VKHC01000021.1:0-28329 GCA_015143735.1 Synura sp. LO234KE | reverse complement strand
AGGGGCAGAGGAGGGGGAGGGGCAGAGGAGGGGAGGGGGAAGGAAGGGGAAGGAGATCCGCGAGGTTTCATTTGACGCCCGGTTGGTCGTGTTGAACCACTCCAGGTTATGTGCCCTCAAAGAGTGGAGGCCATGTGTCCATCGCCTAGAACATCTGTCCCGTATTCTTCCCTTGCCTTAACCCACCTGCTCCGCCTTCACCTCCTCCGACTGAAGACTCTGAAGCTCTGCCGACTTCTTCGCCACCAACTCTGCTTTTGCTTTTGCCCGTGCCGCGGCCTCCTCTGCCAGTCGCTTCGCCTCAGCCGCTTTAGCATTACGGGCGATCTCCTCTTGCTTCTTCTTTAGAGCCAACTCTCTCGCCTTCACCTGCTCGTCCTCGCTCTTCAAAGTCGTCTTGATGCTACATGCGCGAGGTCGATAATGGGAACAGCAAAGTCACTGGTCGTGCATTACGGTAACTGATATACTTCGCAAGGGAGGAGAGCTAAGCTATGCATATAGAATTATTCTCAATGGTCCCTCGTCCTTTCTCTTTCCCTCGCATTACCTGTCAAGGTCGCGGGTCAGTACTTTTATTTTATCTTCTGTGCTCTGTAGCTCCTTCTTAGACTACACCAGAAAAAATGATGAGGCACAACAACAGGGCCACATCAGTCGGTCGTCACGAACTCGGACACTTCTACCATCATAGAGACCAGCGCGAGCTCTATGTACGTCCTACTTACCGAAGAAAGAGATTTACGTAAGTTGTATAGCTCATCCACCGCCGCTTGGGTCTGCTTCTTGTCGAGGTCCCCGCCCCTGTCGATGGTATTCCGAACCCGCTGAATGTCCTTCTCGGTTGTTGCCACAACGGCAGTTAGTTTAGAAACTAAATTTTTGCTATCGCGTAGATCCGTTACAAGCTTCGCTTGTTTGGATCTGTCGTTGTTTCTCTTCTTGATAGCTTCATTTAAATTACGTTCTTCTGGAAGTTCGCTGGGTTTTTCCGTAACCTTGGTTTTAGTGATCACTTTCGTATTCGCAGGAGCGGGGACCGCCTTTGATGCTGATGTTGGTTTTGGGACTGCTTTGAGTTCATTATTGGTACTCTCGATCGCAGTAATCGGAGAACTCTTCTTCTCTGTTACGACGGGTGGTTTCACTATTGCAGTCGGTGGAGGCGTCACAGCTTGAGCTACTTGTGTACTTGAGTACGAAGCTTTAACAGGTTTAGTGGAGGAATCTGTGGACTGGACGGGTTTTGCGGGTATCGAGGCTGGAGCTCCTTGGCCAGGTTTTTTGAATTTACTTACTTTATCTAACAAATCATTTTCGTTATTAGCAAGCAACGCTTCCGAAGACGAAGTTATTTCTTTGACTGCGCCAGAAGATTTGGTCTTCTCCTCTTTCACAGCAGATTCTTTATAGTCTCTCAGCGTAGTCTTCAGCGCTGAATTCGACTCTGTAGTCGGAGCAGTCGCAGCTAAGGTGACTCCAAACATATTCGATGGATAAAACGCTAAACCTAGTCCTAGGGTAAAGCTGGATAGCTTGATCGCAATACCATTCGCGTTGAATTTCGGCAAGTCTGATTCTTGACCACCGGCGAAACGGTGACTCTGTTTACAATCGCCTCTACTAAAGTACGACGGCATAAGGACATACGAGCTGACATAAATAGGCGATAGAAGAAAAAAATAAACAATAGGTTGCCAATAAATAGCAAAGGGCATCCTCTATTGAAGAAAAATCTCGAACCGTTTAGTACGCAAGCCTGCTGCTGTAAGTACTGTAGCTTGAGTACTTGTGTTTTCATAGAAAAATAAACAAAAATGTCATTATTGCCATCCGGGCCTGCACGCACCTTCCGTCCGAGCCTGCGTGCATCTTCCGTGAATATTCGTCTGAGGTTATAATTTTCCAAACTCTCTCCTGCCTTGATATTGGTTCCTCTTTCCTGATTCAAACAAAAATATCTATTTATTAAATTGCGACGGAATTTAAATAAAGTAAGTACTTTAGTTTCTCGTACTTTTCATAATATTATTCTATTACTCAATATGATCTGATTCATTCATTATCAATTATCGACACGCTTCTATCCCTTAAGACATAAAAAATCGTTTTCACATGAGTGTGTTCACACAAGTTATCATTACATCAGTAATTTGGATGAATGCATATATAAAATTAATCTTGTAGAATATTAAAAACGTATTATATAGAACTGAAGAGGGCTCAATTAATGCTGATATGTTTGGAAATATTATCTCTTTTATACTTGATTCTCGGGCGGGGAAGTAGATGGACTGTTTAAAAGAATACTAAGCGAACGCTATTTCATCTAAAGGATTTAGGAATGTTATCTTTTGCAAACGTTCAAGTTAGTTTCGACGCGGCAGCGCTCTATTTCATTTGTAAAATTCCGTGGTTAGGCAATTACCTAATTAATATTGTAACAGAATAAATTTTTGGTTACAAATTATTCAGTTAATCGCAACTTTTCACCTCTTATTGCATATTTTACCTTCAAAAACTCAAGTTTTCTCGATATTCCTGCGTAGTATTCATTAACCATACTGCTCCAGAACACCTATTGTGATCACAGGATTGTGCACTTCTCCGCTCACACAAGCTGCTCCATATCGTGATATTATTCAATTGCTATCTCATGCCTGGCAATTTTTGTTAGAATTTTTTCCCCTTTATCGAAACAACTCCTCTTACCGCGGTTTAAGTGACATGCGGGAAGTATTCTATTGAGGATATTTATATGTGAAGTCGAGCCGCGCTTCACAAGGGTTCCCTTTACTCAGGGTTCCCTTCAATATTTCACTGCTTAGATCGTTGGGACTACTGGGAGCAGGGTTGCCGCGCCACCAGAGGACATAACCATTTTACGTACACAAGTGTATTACTAATTGAGTTATGAAGCTCAGATAACACCCAAGTCGGCATAAAGGAAAACAGATCGTTCGTCGTTATGTCGATTTATCCCAAAACAGTTTTCAATATCAGAAGATTGCGCGAATACTTTTGAGGGTTACATTTTTTTATTGTTTCTGTTACTGTTATATTGAGCGAATACAAGGGAAGCAACTGTAAGTGATTGTTTTCAGCTGATATACGTGCTGAAAAGTATTGAGCACTTACAAATACTTAGGATTCACCTGAATGCTTCGGTAGTAAGTTTGTAATATGCCATTCGTTTTAAATCTTCTTTTTAAGTAACCTAGTAATAGTAAACTAATAGCCTTCTTACAATATTGCGGAAATCTTGTCATAAACAGGCAGAATCTGATCATAGACAATTACAATACGTATAAGCAATCTTAAGTGCATCAAGCATAGCAATAAGAAAAATATGTTATCTTCTTTCAGTGACGAGAAAATATTATACTAGTAAATAATATTTGTTGCCCACCCCGTCGATCGTCTTCGCTAGTGACACTGCTCCTCGACCGCCCAGAACCTGGTGGAATTGCGATGAGTGATGCTTCCGCCCCAATATTCTGCAGCGCACTCGAAGGAGCCCCTCCTGTAAACATTAACTCTCCTCATTGGGTGGGATCCGCATCACTTGCATCCCTCGTGGTCGGGGATCGTGCAAAGGGGCTCCCGAAAATCTGAATCATTGGCGACTTTAGTTGCTTGTGAAACCTCCAATCACACCAAGCTCCGCGGGATGAGAGATGGGGTCGCGACCGGTAACAAATCATTTGGCACAAGTTTCGTGATGCCCGGAAACCTGACAAAAAGTTCTTCCTCAGAGCCGTGGAAGGTGCGAGTGGCAGTCCAGCATTGTACTTTATCAAATCCAAAGTCCAATTTGGAATCTGAATACCAGTAATCATCGTCGTCAGTCATAAGCTGGAGATTATCCTCGTCTGCTTCACCGTATTTAGCTCTCCTGCCGATGCTTTGTGAATTCCTCCAGGAATAAAATAGTCAGTGCCGTCGTGAGGCGGATAGACTATACGATGGAAATTACACTATCGGGGCACCATTTCCGACCCAAAAATTTAAATGAGGGTTGAAATTTCTATGCGCTGAGCCTAAATTCTGGGGCAAGATTATTTCGGCAAAAAATCAAGCTCATGGATTGTGGGTAAGTAGAACGTGAATATGTTTTTGTCAGGATTAAGTTGGCTAGAGGCCTGGATTATGTCAGCCCAAAGGTATAACCTTGGATTCTTTTCTACGTGACCATAATCATCTAAAATAGGTTGGAGATTCCGGTTTCGCAATTCATAAGTTTCCATTTCGCAGCGTAAACTAAACGGCGGGAGCATTGTCGTCTACGCTGTTGAGGGCTTAGATTACATGGATCTTGAGGCCTCTAGGCAAAGTCTGAAGCAAAACTGCTCAGAAGCCGAGTAGTAAAACACTTCTTAGATTTCTTTTGGTGTTGTCGCATAAAACACCACGTTATAAAACTAGATTTGTTCGTAAGTGCTCCAATTACCAACGCAGATGCGATGATCATCCTCCTCGTAAGGAAGATAGACGAAGCCGACAAAAAGACATGATCTAGACTTGTCGCCAAGGGGGGAGTGACTGCAAGTGTTGGTCACAGAAGAGGGTGTTGACATGAACGGACGATGTGGTCATAGGTGTTCTAAGTAGAAATTGACGTTGGAGTGAAATGGGCCTCACAAGATCAGTCATTGCAGCTTTGCAGGCCATTTGACCTACCGTCTAGTGACGTTCATGAGAGAGGCGCTCATAGTGGGCTCCCTGAGCTCTTTCTGATAGATTGAAAACTTTTGCAGCAAAGCAGAGGGGACATCTTGCCACCATTTGGGAGGCTAGTAACGAGTGGCAAGATCTTTGTCTCGATCCTGTTGAGCGGTAGAACCTAGTATCCCGTCATGGAGAGCGATGACCCAGGGGTCTCTTGAGGCAATGCCGCACCAGTTTTGATTTCCGCGGGGGGAGTGCACTTGGAGAACAGAATCAAAATTGACGGATGCTTTCGGGGCCGAACCTTCGAGGTGCAGTCAGGGGTCGGGGTGGGGAGAGGTGAAGGACCGTTATCCAGGCGTTTGGCCTTCTTTGGTGAGGGAAGAAGGTGGAGAGAGGGAAGACTCTCATGCCGAGAGTTTGATCAGGAAAAAAGATGTAAACATAGCAAAAATCTTCCTCCTGTTCAGTCGTGAGTAGGTAATGGTGGCGCAGGTGATGGTGGCGTGTTAATTCTTGGATGAGCCAAAGTAAAACTTGCATCCAAACTATATTAATTTAATCCCCTTCCTCACAGCAAATGTATGTATATTAATATATATATAATTAATAGCAAAATTTATGAGTAGTAAAGTTGGTTATGGAATTGTTAACTTGAATGCAATTGGGCAACATATCGACGTAATAACTCTCTCAAAATAGTTAACTTTGGGTTTATGTAATCAAGACAGAGAATCTTATAGGAACATTCTTGGTTTTTTGGAGTAATTTTCAGCCGAGAAAAGTAGTTTCGATCCAAGATGTTTTCCTGCATTATCGAAGTTTGCGTGAACGCCAAAATTCTCACATATGTTAATTTTGAGCAGTATTCAAAGTTTTCGGCTACGTATTGTACATAAGGTTACTTTGTGCGGTTGATAGTACTTATCGCTGTGAGTGTGCACTCCTCTGCCTATGCCGTGCCCACACAGTATTCTACTTCTATTATGACTGATCAGTGAGATGTATATCTCTACCGCCAGGACCTACTAAGCTCAAATTAAACAGCAACTTTAGTGGTGCGCACTGGTGATCGATTTGGCTTGGTTACGATTGTAACTCATTTCTACTCTATTTTGAAACTTATCCCCTTGTGCTTCTAGTGACTTCAACTACACTAGTAGTGGAGATAGCTTTTTTTAGGTAGCTCCACCTATGAGATCGTGGAAAGGAGTATATTTTTATTTACGAGGTGTTGCGCTACATGTGTCATGCTGTAAGTTTTTTTATTTGAGGTTACATATGTGTGGCGCGGAATGGTGTGTTGCATGTTATTTTTCTCGAAAGTTAACTTAGCTTAGCAAGAAGACATGACACTCATGCAATACATGCTAAGCACCCTCATGAGCTAATTAGCTAGTCACATGCGGTGAGAGGGCAAGCGGACGTTAATACCTAGACCGACCCCAACCCCCTCCCATCTCCAACAATATCTTGAGCCACAAAGCTCACTCCTTCCCGTAGATCTCACGTACTCTTCACAAGGTTCTTCCTTCCCTCATAGAAAGATGATAGGCTGGTCGGAACCTGGTTCGGGCTCCCCTGGTTTGGGTCGCTCCCGTCATCTCCCTTCCGTGCTTCATGGTCTGCTCGGGCTGTTTCTGGCTCTCACGTAGTGTTCTGAATGTCCGCAACTGCATTTCTCTGGTCTTTCCCGCCAGAGGTGAGATGCTTGCGTTTCCTTCCGCCTTGTGGGAGTGCGGCTCCGCTGCTGAGTGGTCGTGGCATATCTGCAACTGCATTTCTGTGGTCTTTCCCGCCAGAGGTGAGTTGCTTGCGTTTCCTTCCGCCTTGTGGGAGTGCGGCTCCGCTGCTGAGTGGTCGTGGCATATCTCGCCTGGCTCCGATGGTGCGTTCGGGAGGAATAGGTTGACTTAGAAGATCTAAAGTCAGGTGGAGCCAGTCCATCAGCACCGTTGCAGATCTCGTGGTCTTCTTCTGACGTTTGAACGTGAGGTCGGGTCAGTCAAGCTCATTCTCTGGGATTGGCTGAGATGGTTCCGGTGTCCTGCCCGATTCTCCCGTGTGTGGACCTTCTGCTTCACTGCCTACTAGGTGATCCGTCACATTTCTTGTACCGTTGGGCTCCGTTACCGGTGTAGGCTGATTCTGGATGCAAACACGACCTCGGGCACACTTCTCAGGCCATTCCCAGTCTAGGACATCTCGGTTGTGAGGCTCATCCCTCCTGGAAGAACCGTGGATGTCCCTAGCCTGGGTTGGGAGTTCAGACCGAGCTGTGCTGGTAGTCTTGGCCTTTTCTGCACTGATAGTCTGTTTAGGTTAGGGTGGATATTAATACAGGGTGCAGAGTGAACAAGCATGCTAGGGTGAGCGCGGTAAGAAGGGTTTTGGTGGAGTGGTGTAACAGTGTGTATAGCGTGGCTGGTTTCCTTTTCTTCATCCTGGTGGCGACATCCTCTTCCTGTCGAATGTCCTCGTTGTCCCGGTCTGGCGGCCGTTTGATCCGTGCCAGTCGGCAGATGGCCTTGTCAATGTCAGTTAGCCCTGCTTTCATGCGAATAGGCAGGGAGCTTGGCATGAGGTGGGGCACTGGGTTTTCTTCCACCTCTTCGATGTCACTCAGGCCAGTGCATCCGCTTCATTGTTTCGCCGACTCTCGGGCGATAGGTCATGGCAATGAGCACGAACCTTGCGAAACTGTATTATGTGCCCTGGATCCCTGGCTGCGGTAAGAGTGTCAAGTCCCCTTTGAATAAGAGTTCCATTTTTCGCCCGAGGACAGTCCTTACTCTTAAATATCAACTTCATCAAGTCCGTATGAGCTGTCAGAGCAGATTTCGTAGCTTATGCCAGGGGTGTAGGGGATGGACTTGATCCAGGTTAGGGCTTCCCCAATAGCTGTGAGCTCTCCGGTGTTGTTGCTCTTCAGCGTTGCACCTCGAAATGCGACGTGCATCGGATCGACACTTGCGCCTCCCCTTGCTGTCTCTACAGTAAGAACCTCAGATTCTCGGTCAATCGCCACATATCCCCACCCGGCAAGTGCAGGTAGTCCATGTCCCGTAACATCTCGAGTGTAGGACCCATCTGTATAGATACTCACCAGTCGGGTAGCTTCGGCTTGAATCCGGTAGGTGTTCTGTTGCTTGATGAGCTCCTGCCTATGGTGTGTTGCATGTATATGGCTTGCTAGGATGCAGGTATATATGACAGGGCGAGAGTATTGGCCTGTTCAGAGATCTCCAGGGGAGATCGAAGAAACATCACGGAGGGGTGCAGTCTTAGTGGGGCGCGGCATCTACCAGCTTATGTCAGAAGCTATCGCGGGCGTCCTGATGCGAGATTGAAGTTATGAGAGCGTTTGAGGAGTGATATGTGATTCTCATGAAGAGTGCTCGTGCGATTACCTTTAATGGAGGGTGCTGCCAGCAGCCGCGGCTGGTCAACGTGGTTTGGAGGGGCAGGAAGGCAAAGTCAGAAGGTGGCCCGAGGGAGCATATACAGCAAGGACAGTAATTCTGTGGCAGAAATTAGCTACTAACGCAGAGGTAACGATTGGAAATTGATACTTAGTTCTCGAAGATCTGATATTTAGCGCTAATATTTTATGTTCCAAACTGTAGTTGCAGGATGGAAGTATTGGGAGCAGTTGTTAAAGAACAAAATTATCAGAGCTATTTTGTGGGGGAGCCGTAATTGGCGTCAAAATATTGCTTACTTTGGGGCCTTATCGGTCGAGATCTATCTTTGGAGGACTTTTAACGGTCAAATTTTTCAACTTTTTCTTAGAACAGATTTATAATCAGTTGATTTGAAAATTACTTGAGCGAGGTTTTACACGCGACTCGGGTCCCTTTCAAAGAGTAGCGCAACTTCACGAGCGTAGGTGTCTATGACACAAGTCAAAGCGACAAATACGGCAAGCAGCTTGAACAGATTGGAATCGACAAATACGGCAAGCGACAAATCCATCGGTGCATCAAAATCCATCTGTAGATAAGAATCATAATTTGTGTTTTCGAGGTATATTAATCTGGTTTGACTTTAGAAAATTACCTTGTTATCATACATACCACAAAAATACAAAATAACGAGAATTTATTTAGATAGCCTGCTGACAGATATTTTGATTGTAGTGGCCAAATGGAGATAAATATTTATATTTATTAACGTGGACAATTAGAACTTAGGAAATATTGAAGTACCTGAAAGTTAATTATCGAATAATTTTTTCTGTTATTATCCGCTATGAGTAGTTTTCTTAGGGAAGAGCAAGACGTAAGCAAACGATAGCATTCCTTAGAGACTAGCAACGTATTTCACAAAAGGCAACGCTCTCTTTTCAAAAACTACGAGCAGGCGCCACAAGAATTTCCAATATCTTCACATGAATTGACCGATTCAAAATACATCAGGTAATTAAAGTATCTTTTTTCTAAGTTCTTCATCTACGTAAAGCTAATATTGTCCTTCATTTGCTGTAGGACCATTATCTAGCAAAATATCTCGACCACGTGCAAACACCACATAGATGTGCCTCGAAAAGACACCGATTGCATAGAATTAATTTGAGTTCCCACACTAAATATTTTTATCTTTAAATCATTTTATGTCAAAATATGGTTGTGTTCAAATGGACCACAAACACCATCTGCCAGATTAAGGTAATAGTCCAGATTTATCTTAAAATGGGTTTCTTTCATGTATTTTTGTGGACTTTAACCACCCAACGTGTAAAATATTATTTTAGATTTTGATGGACGATTCTGGTTCACCGATGTTGCGTGCGCACTATAGATAACTTAGGGCGCGGCGTACGCCATCTCCGGTCTCTCTCAAGGGTAACTCTGCTAAACAATTTACGGTCCCTCGCGCTTTTTCGAACTTCCAATTGCTGTAATCCGCCACTCCGATGCTCTCCCCTCCCCGATATATTTCTGCATTGCTGGTCCTGGTGTAACATCTATACGAGTGGTCCGCTCTTTATTCTGGTAGAGTACCGAATACTTGACCACCAACGCCTCAACGCCTAGACCAACCGGGACAAAGGTAGGGCCACCAGACTCCACTCGCTGCGGTGGAAGAACGTCCCTCTCCGTTTCGCTACCAAAGTGCCAAACATGGCGGGTCTCTCTCCAGGGGCCCGAGGGCACTACGAACGTCATGTGCATGAACGCCATTGGACTGTCGGGCATAATTCCTGCGATGGGGCCAAGACAGAGAGCGACCGCAAGTACCTTCTCCGGTGCCCACTCTGCGCGTCGGACGCAACTTTCCGCGGATGACACATAATATCTCATCTTTCGGTCCTGCCGACACTTCTTGCTAACAAAAGCCTGGCATAACTCGGATAACTGTCATCGCCTGCTTCCACTCCCCACGAAACTCAATCGTCGTCTGCTCCCTGCACTGCTGCAACTACTAGCGTCGGAAGATAGACATAGGATCTGTCTTTTGGCAACTTGTCCACCTCGCAGATCTCGCAGCTTGACCAGGTCATCCAACCTACTGACACAGTGCCAGCACTGAACGAGAGTCTTTTCGCCCTGAGCAAGTACTTTCTTAACAGGATTGATACCATCTGGACCATACAGCAAGCGCTCTATCACGATGCACTCACTAACAACCCTGAAGTTGATTCCGCCACTCTCCGGGTTCTTCGGAGACGCTGTCACAAACCTCGCCTCCCTTCCGCGGTATCCCCCGGGTCTTTTATGCCGTTCGGCTCGGTCATGTCCCGGCATCTACACGTTCTGGAAGGGGACGCAGCCTCAGACAGTCGGCATTCACACGGACTTCAAGAGATTCATCTCCCGTGAAAAAGTAGTCGACTACTTGGCAATTACATCGGGGCCGGCAATCGCCTCCTAGACGAGGACCCAGTTGCGTTCCTGTTCACAGACAGCTCTGCCTTGCCCAATGGCCCAGCTGGCTGGGGAGTGCAGATCACCTTCCCTGATCGAACGGAGACCAAAAGACTTTGGGGGCCTGTAGTGACGCCCGCGAGGTGCCCCAACTGGATGGGTGCCTTTGCCACCAAAGAAATACGGGTGAATGTGTGGAATTTACCATGCCCTCGATTGGATCAAAAATATACGGACCTCGCCCTGGTTTGCCCCAGATAAAACGTCGTCTCCGACAGCGACTACTGTGTCAAACTGTTTGCCACCCGGTCTATTAAACCAGTGGCAAACAAACGAATGATCGCTCGTATTTACGTCCCTTCTCGCCAAAGTAAAGCAGAAAAATGATGTTTCTATTTCTTGGATCCCGTCCCAAACGAAGAGACATCCCCCTCGCGAAGGGGAACGCCGCTGCTGACCGACTAGCAGCGCGTGGCTGCGGGGCGCCTTGTCTGTCCCGATCCTCGAGCACCTTCTTGCCTCCTCCTGAACAGCACCAGCGCCCCTCCAAACCTCGCCCTCCTCGTCGGTCCCGGCCCACGCCCACTTGCGTCGCGCTTGCGGAAACCAACGGCTTTCCTCGTCGAGACCCTCCTCTCGATTAGCTAGTACCCCCGTTTGATAGGTGACAGGCTCCCGTCTGGCGTGCGTTCTTTCTACGTCTAGCCATGCGTTTTCATTCTGCCAGTGCCTGTAACCCGCCCATGTATGAATACTACGGGGATCTAGATGGCGACTTGAGTTCGTAGCTATCCGGGTGGTGAGTTCGCACGGTTCCCCCCTTAACCCTGTAACGGGTTTTGTCCCTTGGTTCAAAGTGGGTGGTTCTTATGACGTCTTCCTGTTCGCTCTGTGTGATCTCTTATCTATATCTACTAACAAGACTTCATAATTAACTATTCGATTTTCGGCAAAGCACTATGGAGACGAACTAGTAATATGCTCCGCCGCGATAAGTACCAGGCGAATCCAGAACGGCACTGGAGACCGGTCGCCACATCTCCAAGAGCATGCACGCCACCGCTCAAGCAGCCACCAGAGTAGCTACTTTAGTGCTACACCGTGGGGGGCTAGTACTAGAAAGATGGATTAGCCTGCCTCACGCGCGGACAGAAACTAGCACTTTTTGTCGAAAATTCAGAATCACAGAAACCATTACACGCGCTGGGCAGCAGCCATAGAGGAAAGAGGTGTAAATGATGCACCGGAGCTCCTTCGTCTCACCACTAGCAGTTACTACAAGCGAGGTTTTAGGTTGGTTGTACAGGCGTCTCTGGGCGGCCATTGCCTACTTCTCTTCTCGCCTTCGTTTCCTCACTAGTGATCTTTATTATTCGATTTTCGGTAATCATATAATCACAGAGGATGAATAAAGTACATTTATATTTGCATTAAGGGCGTAGAGTAGGAGCTACAAAATATCACAAGTGCTGAAGGGAACAATCTAAATAAAATGTTAAATACTATTTCCGAAAATGTGTGTTTGTCATGAACCATCGCCTCAACTTGGTCCTAAGCTAGATTGGTGAAGGTCAATTCTATTTAACGCTTCTTCGACTTCTGTAATATTTATTGCGGTAGGGAGGGGAAAAAGTGAGATAGAACGAGGTTAATAGAGAGTAGAGGATATCGATTCTACGACATACCGAAAGTGACTTGATTGCGTCCAGATTAACGGATTCCGTACTAGCTGTGGGCTTGACTTGCAGAACCTCCACAGGTTGTTCCTTGGGAGCGGGTTCAACTTTTGGAGCAGGGGTAGGTGCAGGGGCTGGCTCAACCTTAGGCGCAGGAGCAGGTTCAACCTTCGGTGCAGGGGCTGGCTCAACCTTAGGCGCAGGAGCAGGTTCAACCTTCGGTGCAGGGGCTGGCTCAACCTTAGGCGCAGGAGCAGGTTCAACCTTCGGTGCAGGGGCTGGCTCAACCTTAGGTGCAGGGGCTGGCTCAATCTTAGGCGCAGGAGCAGGTTCAACCTTCGGTGCAGGGGCTGGCTCAACCTTAAGCGCAGGAGCAGGTTCGACTTTTTTGACAGGGGCTGGGGCGGTTTTCTTCTCGGTTTTCACCACCGGTGCAGGTGTAACTGGAGCTTCAGTAGGTTTCTGGGAGAGTCCAATAGAACCAACTAGGAAGACTAGCGATGAACCAAATCCTATCGCACTCAACTTAATTCCCTTTGTTATATCAGCTGGTCGCTTATCAGATAGGAATTCCTTTAAACCCTCGGAGATTCCTTCACCTAAAGGCTTTGAATACGGCTGTACTTTAGGAGGTGGGGGTACTGGTAACGGCTTAGGTGGTTTGAAAAGAGCAAGAACTCGGGGTATAACAAGCGCAGGCAAGACAATAAAAGGGGCAAGACCCAAAGAAATTCCGCCGAGATACTCTCCAGCAGATATAGGCGGAACAGGTGTTGGATCCACAATAATAGTCTTCGAAACGACGCTCTCTTTAGGCGCCACTTTTATAGACTCTTTAACTATTTTTGGTTCTGGTACAGAGGTGCCCTTAGAATTAGAGGCAATATCAGCCTTCTTCACCTGCTCCACCTTTTGGACGGGCACAACCTTGGCAGGTTGAACGACTTCGGCTTTTTTCGGCACTTCTGCCTTCTTCACTGCCTGAGAGACTGGCTTGACTACATTCTTTTTAGCTGCAACAGAACCAGATTTAGGGGATACGTCGACAGGTTCAGTTTCCCTTTTAGCAGATCTTTCGAGCAATTTCTTTTCAAGAGCGGAGAAATCAGATTCCATCTCCAACGAAACTTTACGAACAGATCTAGACGAAATGCCATGAAAAAATGCCGAAGAAAGTTGGATAACCACAAAAATTGATAAAAGGGAGATAAGCGGCCGCGCCATTTGGAACTTGAATGTTTTCGCCTCGCCGAAGTTGTTATCTAAAACATCAACGAGCGTTTTGTACTAGTGAGAAAATCTTTGAAAGGCGTCAAACCTTTTTTTAGGTAAAAAAGAGCTGTGTGTGTAACTGTTACTTGGTATTAATTTGTTATGAAGCCAGGAAAGAATGAAATCCATCCCAAGGTTCTTCACAAACTCGAAATAGGTTGGAATGACAGATTGGCTCCGTCGGATGATTTGTCTAAGCTTCGGATGGTGCTTTCCTCTACAGATGACGTAAAAAAGTTGATTTCATCTGTTGCCGTAGATGAAAGCGCTGATTTGGTGACTTTCTCCGGCATGGTTGATTCTAGACGAAACAAAATTACTAGGAGTCAAAAACTGGTGAAACGTGTCGAAAATTCATCTGCCTTTGATTCTATCGCTTCAACATTTGGTTTTGTTCATCATGAGGGAACTGATCGAGTTATTGAGCTTAAGGTCTTGAAGCATCTGCTAAACAGAGAAACTGTACTAGATAAAATTATTGTAGCTTGCCAACCTTGGATTAGGGATGAAAACGGAGACACAGAACTCGAAACTCGGGATAGTGTTATGATACTAGATTATTTGAGTCGTATCAGGGATATTACCGTCGATTTGGTGGAAATGGTGTGCGCTTGGAGGCTCACTATGCCTAATGTTGATCCCGATATGCCTAGACCTTTTATGTGGGAGGGACAAAATTACCTACTGAAATTAATTAGTGATTTGGATTTCCTTGCTGACATTAAGCCGCTTGTGAAAGCGTTAGGCATATCTCCGCATAAGCTACGTGTTAATCCGCTTATGCTTCCTAATCCATTAAGCGAGTTATCTTATAAACTTTCGCCGTCGCAACTAGCCTCTCATGATACAGGGGGTTCGAACGAGGGTCCGCTTTATCTTCAACGGCTACGGATGAGAAAAGCTGAGCGCGTTCTAAAGAAAGAGACAGACTTCAACGTGCATGGTATTCCTGCCATTGACTGGGCCGAGGAGGCGCAGATCGATGAAGAGAGTGCGAGTAGGTCAGAGGAACGAGACAAACACGTGGCTAGCAACGAGTCCCTTCTGAAGTGGAATTTCTATGCTAACGTGCAGCTGCAGAGACTGGGCCAGAATGTGGGCGAGCGATTAAGCAGCGCAAGTACGAAGCGGATGGAGCTTCCTCTCCCCGCGGTGGCGGATCGGGTCGAGGCGAAGTACGCGCACGGACCACTGGAGCAGATCGAGCCCACGAGACTGACCGAGTTGAGCTCGTCGTTGCACTCTGTCGAGGACGACAGTCTTTTCAGTCTTGCGAGTCACGCCCTTTCCTCGTCATCGCCGGTGACTTTCACTGCCAACACTGCGGCTGCCCTCGCTAGACCGCCCGACCCACACGTCGGAAAGTTACTTCGGAAGAAATTTGGAATGCCCTCCGCCCCTTCCACTTCCTCTGCGCCTCGGCGGTTACCGAAACCGCAGATCAATCACCCGGGGGTTGAGGAGCAAGGTGCTGTGACTGTGTCCACGAGCCAGGACGGCCCCGGCGAATTCCCGCACTTCGAGACCGACGAGCGAGGAGACTTGAGGGTCGTCTCCGGGACACGGGAGGGAACCCGCTCCCAGAGACATTCTAATACAGTGCAGATTAACGACGTCTCAGCAACAGAGAAGCTCAGCCTGAACTCCTATGGGGTGGGGGAGAGTGCGGCATCGGGGACAAGTCCGAAGAGACTGTCGACCGAGCACAACGGCAAGCGCATTAAGTTCGCTCGACCGGCAGCGAATGCGCCCGTGGCGGCGGAGAGCTCTCCGCGGCACCTCAGCAGGGTGGGCATGGAGGAGATCGTGTTCGAAGACGTGGAACTGCTCTGCGAAGTGCGGTCCCCTCCGCGGTGTCTGGCGATCACAGGCGCATCAGTGCTCGTTCTGCTCCAAGAAGAGGTCGATGTGAGTGACAAGTGCTGCATGTATGTATGTATGTATGTATGTATGTGTGTGTATGCCCAGTGGAGAGGAGAGCCTAGTACAGAGTCACACGATTAGATTCTTTCTAATTCGCCTCCTTCCCGTTTCCATGTCCTACGGTACAGTCGGCGCAATCGCTGTCCTGGCAAGCTTTCCTTGACTTCGCCCAAGCGCAAGACCTGGCACAGCTTATGAACCATTTGATTCCTGCGACTGTACCCAAGGTAACGAAGCGGTTGCCTCTCATGTTCGAATATTACTCCAGATTATAACAACGATCGCAATGTGTGCCCCTCTCGCCCCTCGCGGACAGTACAAAGTGGATATCATCTCGCCCCACACTAGGGAGCTACAAGAGGCTTCTCTGACGGACCCTGCCGACGGAAGCAGTCGCGTTAGTGCGATTACCTTCGAAGTGGAGTCGGCCGCCATGAAGTTCATCCACTGGGTCATACAAGTGGTCAATAACGCGAGCAAGTACCTGAGTCATGTGAAACGGTCCGCGGCTGTGAACCGACAGCCGCAGGGGGAAGGCGGGGCCGGTCGCGGGGAAGTCGCCGCTGTCCCGAATTTCGTGTCTTTAAATAAACAGAAGGTGAGCACCTTATCTAAGCGGCGCGCACAAATCGTGGCCCAGCGCGCCCCTACCTCCGCCATGCACTCCGCCTCCGCCCCGGAGTTCCTGTCCCCGGCCGTTATCAGCAACAACAGCGAATCACCTCCGCGGCTGAAGAAGAGCACTGCCAGCCAACCGAGTCTGGTGAAAATAGGTAACAAGTTGGAAGTCGGAATGGACACGGTTATGACCGAACTCGTGTCCGACATTTACGAGCGACCAGTGGTGCTCGCATTACTGGCACCGAAAGCTCCGGCGGCGACTGAACGCCTACAAGCGGTGGTGTACGATCCGGCCACGTCGCTGGAGGCCAAGACGAATATCGACATCGGAGCGTACAAGTCCTACCGTCAGAAGTTAGAGGACGGGGAGTCGGGTCCCCGGTCGTCTGTTGACGTGGCTGCGTTCTTGCCAGATTCGGTCCAGTGGTGGGTGACGCATCTCAGACGGGTCGTGATTGTGAGCAATGGAATATCGGGAGACTTGAAGGTCCGCATAAGCAGAAAGGCTATACGAAGAGAGTTGACGAAACCGCCAGAGCCTGGGACCTCGACAGCGACTGGGGTTGTCTCTGTTGGCCCGACAGATACAGATTCGAAGCCCGAGAGACCTGAGCAAGATGACCCGGGAGCTAACGGAACAGTTTCTCCTGTGCAGAGCTCCGCGTGGAGCTTTCACACTGAGCAGACAGTGGAGGAGATCGCCGCGGGTCGGCTTGGCGGGTCGAAGGACCGCACGGAGGGAGGCGGTATCGTTGAAGACAGGGACAGAGTTAGTCAGAGTAAGCGGAAGGTGGATCCGCCGCCGTTGAAGAAGAGGTTATCAGCGATTGATCGATCGGACGCTGTTGCAAAGGCGAAGGCCGAAGAGGACCAGCGCCGTCAAGAGGCGGCGAAGAAGAAGGAGGAAATGGAGTTGAAGAAGCGGCAGCAGTGGGAGGCCAAGGCGAAGGCCGATCGAGAGGCGCGAATTAAGGCCGAGGAAGACGCGAAGTTGAAACAGCAAGAGGAGTCTCGCAGCCAGGCGGAGAGAGTAGCGAAATTAAAAGAGGAGAAAATAGCTAAATTGAAGGCGGAGAAAGAAGCACGTCTAGCCAGGGAGGCGGAGGAGCGGCTTGCCCAGCAGCGAGCCAAAGAGGCCGCGGATTTAAAGGCCAAAGAGGACGCACGGCTGGCGCAAGAGTTAGTGAATGAATCCGACAGTGTCCGGTTGTCCGGCCACGATGTAGCAGCTGTCGTGAGTAGGGAGGGCTCCGGAACTGCGGCTGCGGAGAGTCTTTACGAAGTTGACTTCCTGGACGAAACGGCTGTTGCGCGCACAAATGGAGAGGAAAAGGAAGAGGGTAGCCTGCGCTTAAGAGAAAAGAAAATGGACCACGAGGAACTTGACAACTTTAAGTCTAGTTCCCCACCAATTGAAGCGGCTCGTCTGGTAATAGTGCATCCTGACGAATCTGCTTCAGTGGTGGTGAATGACGCGTCGATACCCGATGGAGTGGACAAAGAAGAGTGCGCTTCACTTCCATCGCCGAAAGTTGATGGAAAACCATTGGAGGCGAATAAAGCGCTGTTGCATGAAGGTTCTGCAGTGGATATGCAGAGTAATGCAAACGGTGTCGAAAGTATTCCCATCCTTAGGGATCACACAGCATCACCGAATCCTGCAGAGAGCAGTTCTCCTTCTGCAACAAACGGTAATGATGTTGTTCAGCCGATCGGCGTTATGTCCGCGGACATGGAATCTCCGCTTGTTCACGCGGCGGAGGAGGCCAAGGAACCATTGCTTGAAATAAAGGCCGAGCAACCTTCCCCTGAAATGAAATCGAAGGAATCGTCACCTGAAGTGAAGTCTGAGCCACAGAGTCCTGAAGTGATGTCTGAGCCACAGAGTACTGAAGTGAAGTCTGAGCTACAGAGTCCTGAAGTGACGCGGTCGCTAGAACCGCCTCCTGCGATGAAGTTCGAAACGGTCCCTCCGGCTTTAAGTATCGGCGGCGGAGATGGAGGCGACGGTGAGTCGACCGTAAGGTCTCCGGACTCTTCGGAGGGCACAAACGTCACCCAAGAGACCTACGCGGAGAGCGATTTCAACAAAGACTTTGAAGGGAAATTCGGCAGCCTGACAATCAGCGAACGCGAATTGTTGGACAAGGACAGTTTGGTTGGAGATGGGGACAGTCTCGCCGATGAGAAGTTTGAGAGAGGCTCCGGCTTGGTAGATGAGGACGATTCTGGTGCGGCCGGTTACCCGGGAGTAGTGATAACACCGCCTTCGGACGCGAAAGAATCAATTGAGCATAAGGGAGAGTCAAGAAGCGGCGGCGGCATCAAATCATTAGAGCGGCCTGGCGGGGACGAGGAAGTGGACTACGACGACGACGTGTACAGCGAAGATACAGCCAAGAAGGGAACCCTTGGTGTCGCGGGAATATCAGCAATTGATCCTCCGAAAGGCGTTTCTGTGAACGGAAGTGTCGGTGAAGAGTTGAGATCCGATTTGTCTTTAGCTGTTGGTGTGGAAACTGTTGGAGCGGCCGGCGATGGAGAGGAGGATGAAGACGAAGACTACGGATATGACGATGATTTCTCCGAGACTGAGTCCAAGTTAAAAGTACCCATACCAAACGTCGCTAGTCCTGTGAAATCGGGTGGTGGACGAGGTGCAAGCAGCAGTGTGGGGGCTAGTAGCCGGGGAAGTGGCAATAGTGCAGGCGGCGAAGAAGACGACTACTACGACGAAGATGAATTCGATTCTGCGTCTCTTGGACAGCGGTCCGCGTCAACTCCTAACCGAGCTGCGGCTGTCACGAAAGGCCTTAGCCACTCCATGTCTAAAAAGTCTATTCCTTCGGATGAGGATTACTATTCGGATGCCTTCGATGACTAGCGATGGTGTAGGATTCGTGTACTTGTGTCTTACGTTCTAATATTTACAACTTGTGATTTCAAATATATTAAAAGAATTCTTAACTTGTTGTATTTCTTGTTGTTGCGGGTTTGTGTCATCCTCTGCGCACCCCTGCGCCAAGTGCCTCGTCCCTGACAACTACGCAGGTGTGGGTGAATAGAAATTCGATCCCAGAGTAGTCTTCACCCGGAGCTCACCCCCACTCGGTTTCGGAATGGACCAGTGTTGGCATGCGGACGAGGGCGTATATTCAGTTTAAAGGGCGAAAAAAGGAATAAAGACAACCCAAGAAGTGAGTAAACCGGACCCAATCACAAAACCGACCACCCCCTCCCTAACAAATCTATTACCCATTAACAATTATTACGGTAGAAAAAAGGAAAATGCCCTAGAATGTATAATAATTTAGAGTATTTTTTTATCCGATGTTTAAAACGTGTTTAGGCTGTGTGACAGTACCGAAGCATATCTAACAAGTATTTATCTACTCCAATTTTGAGCGGTGTAATCTCACAATTGCCTATAGTTCTCTTATTTACGGCATACTACTAAATAATTGCTAAAAAATTTTGGAGATTGACGTCTCCGCCAACATAATTGTTTCCAAAAATTGATTATTACTCATCAACTCGGTCCCAAGAGCATGGAACACCGTTCAAAGAGTGAAGGATTTCAACGATGATACCGAAGGAAAATAAGTATTCCTTAAGACTTAGGCGATTCGACACCTTAGCCAAAACAATCCAGATAGAGAAATAACTTAGTCTCCCTAAACAACAACGTCTACACATAAACTTTGACCAAACCAATTTTGCACAAAAATTAGACTCGATTACCTCGAAAGTAAATACGACTCTTTGCAGAATTGGTGCCCTGGCAAGAGCCAATCAATTTTTCAATTCTCCTCATTGTCGGAAGATGAAGATGATGAAACGGAGTATCAATCTTACAGACAAAGGGCTCTGGTTTATGCGGAAATAAAGTAAATACTTTGCGCTATTGCCCTGGCAGCAGCAAATATGTTTTTCAATTCTCCTTACCGTCGGAAGTTGAAGCTGATAAAGCAGAGTATCAATATTACCGACAACCGGCTCAGGTTCTTCCACATTGGCCTCATTTAGAGCGGAATATCCAAGATACTCGAGGAGTGCTCGATGACGATGATTGGCGCACTAGTCTATTTGGAAATCGCACTCCCGCTGTCAATCCTGTTCCACTCCTCCGATTTGGAGTGATCAAGAACAAACAGGACCTCACGCCGAAATCTTTACCTTTACAAATCCACGAGAGCATCTGGGCCTCACTTCATTTTCTTACCCTGGCACTGGTGGAAGCGCCGATGCTACCCAAGGACTTCATCAGCATCGCCTAATCTTCCACCGAATTTCGCTCAAGCACATTGTGGCAACAATTTGGTTTGGAGCACAAGCCCCCTCAACTCCAGCCCTATATTCTTCGCAAAGTTGCTTTGGCGATAAATTTCAATCGCGTTTCCGACTCTCTCCTTTTCCAGGATTTCAGCTCGGTAACAGCTCCGCTACAGGTCTGAAGTTTGGGGGGACTTAGAACACTCTGGCACCATCGTCGGATCCGACTCATTCTGGAGCCGACAAAGTTGAGTTAATGGAAAACTCCCTCTGACCTCGGTATTGACGGGTGTCAATCGTCGCGGACTGGCGACTGCAGCCCCGCTCTCCACTCTACTTTTATCTTTCATTTTGGCGCGCCTTTGACGGACCAGGTACCCGCCAAAGCTGTGACCTCTAGTTACACTCGAGGAGGACACCTTGCCTTGATCAATTCCAATATTTTCGTGCTGCTGACAGCGAAGCTGATATTACTGACTACGCACCACCACCCACCCGGATAAACTCTCTGACGCATATTATTCCACCACCAGCTGACCTATGTTTACAGCGTCGCCATTCAAACTTCTTGAGATCTCATCTAATTGGAATTGGAATAACTAAACAGCTATATTGTCTCTATTCATGCATATATCACCAGAAACTCTCTGCAAGACCACGCTATGGGACCCAGGTGTCATCAATCTCTTGGAAAACTCTCTAACCTTCTTCAGATCCAAGGTTTTGCCCCACTTGGCTTCTCTCAACAATACGAGGGTCAACAAGACACTCCTGACAAAGTCTTTTATGTTAAAATTGTCTGGCGCTGTAACTTCCTCCTCCGGGTGGAGGCAACACAGCGTGACCTTCAAAACGAGTGGACCAGCGTCGCGGTCCGAGTTTGTCCTTCTTATCTTATCAGTGCCATAAGGCAGACAAGCGTACCGATTATCTCCCAGACGACCTCGTCCCTCGATACGACGTGGAAGTCAAGTCGTAAAGAAATCGCTCTAGATCCAGAGGAGTACTCCCGCGGGTAACTGGGCTACTTCTCTTCGCTGCAAATGGCGAGAATCGAGAGTCTCTTCGCAACTATAGGGGCGTGAGATCCATAGGGAAAGGTAATCAACCCCATATGAGCTGTAATTCTGAGGAGGGTGGAGGAAGCCTAACTCTCTACGGCGTCCATTTCTCACCCTCCCTCCCTTCATCCACTCCACAAGGTCGGAGGGGCCTTGCTTCGTTTTCCCACCTGTCCTCACCGGAGCGGCGCTCCCAGCAGGTCTCTCGTTGAGGGACCATAAAGGGGACTGAAATCCAAAGTGTCTTAGCGGAACCGACCATCGAGAGCTTGCTCCCGGAGCGGGAGGATACGCAACCCACACGCGAGGACAGCGTGAAGGGGCACGACACCCTCGCAACTACGACGTCTCCTCTGCCATCGTCCCTTGATCCAACCCCTGCTGTCTCACGTGATGAAAGTTTCTCCGGACCGGAGCGGGACCAGCTTGCACCACCGTGGGCACACGGGAAGGGGCCGGATCGCCGGAGCACCAGCGTAGTGGAGCCGCTTCAACTCCTCGTGTCCCTTTATCTAGAGTAATTTTGTTGCCCCAATTGCGGTGCCAGTCAGATGTGCCATGAGAGCTTTTTGTCTATTTTGCATTCCTGGTCTCGGTCAGTGTGATGGCCTGCATTTTTGCATCATTATCTCACTTGTTGAACTGTGAACACGCCATTCCTCCCTTATCTGCCGGTGCTCTTGGTACCACTATCTCTGCATCGAGCTACAATACTGTCGTTTTCCCGCCCTTTTTCCCCTTTAGTAGGAGTGTCCTCCCCCGGGGGTGGTACGCGCTTACCCTTCTATCTAGTTTCGGAGGTCGTTGCGTACTAATCATCCCCGGGGGAGGCCTTTCCTACGCCTTCGGGCGGAGGCCGCCTCCCCCCTCCCCCACCCGGATAACGGGGCTTGCCAGTTGGTACATGGGAGCTCTTAGTTATTGGACATTCTGCGTATGCCTTCTGTCTATTTATCATTATTACGATGAAAGATTTTCGGCAATAATAATTAAGAGCCCCATATGGCAACTGGCAAACCCCGTGACCGCCGAGTAGGGGGAGAGGGAAAGCGTCCTCCACTCATGGGCGGGAAAAAAGGCCCCTCCCGAGTAGAATGGTTATAACTGAAAATTAATTTGTCAGCAGTATTTACTCATTCGTGCGCTAGAAACTGGTAGTGGAGTCGCGTGCACTTTTAAAGGCTCAGATTACTACGTGAATTTAGCGGCCTTTAGACGGATTCGGAGGGAAAATTACTCAGAAGCCGAATTGTAAAAGACTTAGACATGCTTTGGTACAGGAACACGTTCTTAAAATCTTGTCTGACTTTGTAACCCAATCTTAATTATCCCCCACGGGGTGACGGGGTATGCCACTTGGTACACGGGAGACACTCACTTTTAGTAGACTTTCAGCGTGTGGTCCTGTCAACCGTAACAATTAGTAAGAAGGAAATTTATTTCTTGGGGAAAACCTCATCTTACTGCGCCGCCCTATGAATTAACTATGGATACGATTTTTGGTAGATGATCTCCCAAGCAGATTTATCGGTTTACTATGTTGGTAGATTAGGAGGAGCGGCTCCTTGTTTGTTTCTGAAGACGCTCTTCTTGTTGCTACTAACCCCACCAAGATACGACCAAACCGACAAACCTGTAGGATAGCGGTTCGTGTTTACCAATCATGTTACCACCCCATTGGTCCAAACGTTGCACCGGCTGTGCACGACGATGATTGAAAAATATAATTTGTGATAGAGTGTGTGTAGTTGTGCGTAGTCCTATTGCAACTCATGCCGCCCGCCACTAAAACTTAGTCCACATTGCGAAATTTCTCGCGATGTTCTACTACCACTGTCAAGATACATGAGAAAACATCAATGGTTACGATAACAAAAATTTATAGTTTTGAAGTTAAATGGAATAAAATACATCACGATTACATTCCATCCGTAGAAAACCATGGCTCAATTACAGTTCTCGTTCTTGATTAGTTCCGGGACCTTCGTGAAATTCCCCCCGAAACTTCCTGGCGTACTCTGCCGTTATCTCCAAGTACACGAATGGATTACGGCCGTAGGTCAGGTATGCCGCGGACGCACCGCCACTAGACCGGGCGGGTTCAATTTGAGTTCCCTCGCCCCACTCGTTAAAAGAAGTTATGCTTTCGCGGAAGGACATTGATGCGCACAGTCATAGACAATAGGTGAGAAGAGGGTGAGCACGAAGGCAGAGACATCAAAGGAACAGTAACGTTACGAGACAACATCCTACTACAATATTGTGCAAGGGAACTTGGCGCTTGTAATAACCTGACGACATGAGGGTTGGCGGCGAGGGCGCCCTCCAGCATTTCTCGGTAATAGGATCCATCCCTGAAGTGGACGGGAGAGAGGACAGAAAAAGAAAACCGCAATTGAGATACCAGTCCGAATTGATCGTCTTTATTGATAACCCATACTCCACACCTTCTGCTCATAGTGTTGGCATGATTCCAAGGTCGGATTTTAGTGTCGTTATAGCCGGGTCCGGCGCTTAACACGCAAAGCATTTCATTGGCGCGACAGTAATTGCATATCCGTAGCCAGTTATGCACAGAGGATCCGTACGAAAAACCTTCAGACGCGAAGTACGTGTACACGCCATCAAACCCACTCCTTTTCAAATCGTCGCCATTCTGCCTCTCCAACCACAAACCAATCATCACCGCGTCTAATGGTGAATTCCGAATAGTGTTTTTACCGTCCGGCTGAAGAATATCCTCCCACTCATCCGTTGATATGTGATAAGAATCATAAACATAGAATAGAGGGAGTCCATCACGTGTTCGATAGAACGAAGTGTATGATCCGTATTTCTCCAGAATATACTTAATATCATCACGCACAGATAGCGCAGATCTTGAAGGATACGGTTCGAGGTGAAAAGCAATTTTAATAAAACCATCATGCTCCGCTAATCCCATGATGATTGACACAATAGAATCAGTAGATATACCTTGCGTGTCAGTGGAATAATTTTTGGACGATTGTCCCCACCACGACAAAACAGCAACATCAATTCCACTTTGACGCATTTCAGCAAATTGATTAAATATAATTTCAGGGTCTCTACTGCTGTAAGGACCCTTCAACGGATAATAGGGAGAATGAATATCCTCCGGAGGTGTAAATCGTTTACCAATTGTTAAATATTGATCATTTACATCACTCCTCCAATGCGGTAATACCTCTTTGGATATCAAAATGTAATCAAGAGGTTAACCATAAGGCATTATTGAATAATTGCTAATTCTGGTAACTACTAACTACATACCGTGATTCCAATGCTTCCAAGCACCATCACGATCTACATTTCCATACCACAGATAAAAGAATCCATGAACCTCACGATCTATTTCTCTTGAGAAATAAGTTGGACTGGAAACAACAAAACTTACAAAAATGCATTTCAACATTCGGAGCACTTTAGTTGAGCAATTATCATCCCAACACACAGTTTCCTTGCAAACGTTACCAAATACAAAACCATGGGGGATGATAGGTCCAGCTCTAGCGATTTCATTTTTATGCAAAAGCTTGGTTCTGGATCATTTGGAACTGTGCATAAAGGTCCGACATATTAGTTCAAACTTTTGCTGATGATTAATCAATTAATCGCCTTGCGCCATTTTCGTGTTTTGCAGTGAAGCGAATTGTTGATAGTGGAATATACGTAATAAAGACAGTAAGGATAGCAGAGCTCTCCTACAAAGAACAAGAAGAGGCCATAAATGAAGTTCGAATTTTATCCCAGATGGACAGCGCTTATGTTGTCAAATATTATGATTCCTATTTGGAGACCGATAGTTTATATATAGTAATGGAATTTTGTAATAAAGGAGACCTGCAGTCGCTAATTAAAAAAGCAAAAGACAAAAATTTGATTTGCTTAAAGGAGCATGTTACATGGAATATAGGTTTACAGATCATTTTAGGATTGTATTACTTGCACCGGAAGAAAATTCTTCATCGGGACCTAAAATGCGCTAATGTATTTCTCAAAAAAGACGACTCGCAACCTTATTTTAGCGTGAAAATTGGAGATTTAGGTGTGGCAAAGTTATTGGAAACAAGTACTGCGTTTGCGCAAACTATTGTGGGCACTCCGTATTATTTATCTCCAGAACTCTGTGCCGATCAACCTTATCGAGATAAATCCGATGTTTGGGCTCTTGGAGTAGTGCTTTACGAGGTGAGTTAATTTTAAATTACTCAGGGTGGAGAGGAACGTTCTGCATCAAGATAACCACATACCAATACATTTCTGTTGTGCAGTGTTGTACTTTAAATCACCCTTTTGAAGCAAGAAACCAATGCGCTCTTATAATGAAGATCATCAATGCTCAAGTCACGCCACCTCCCTCGGAAACGGTTTCAACCGATCTGTCACAGCTAGTGCTGAACCTGCTGCAGAAGGACCCTCTACTACGGCCTACTACGAAAGAGATTCTTTGCGATGTGAGATATGTCGTCCATTGTTTACCGCACTCATCATATTAAGCAATCGTAAAGGAATAATTAGACCAAATCTATCGGAGCCAACTTATCGAGGATGATATAAAGTTGGTATTGGCCACCTGTTTGATCTGTTATCTGCCGTTCTCTCGTTGTATGCCGTGTGGCTCAGGAGTCAATAAGGGAGCGGTTGAAGGAACATAACTTCTCTCTCCCTCCAGAGCTAGCGGCCATCGCGCCGTCGGAAATAGTGATAAAGAAGCCGTCTGCCGTGTCGGTGGACCCCGCCCGCTCCTCCTCTCCCGATGCAGCGGACACAAACTCTACGGGCGCGGTGGGCGGGAAGAGGAAGAAAGAGAAGTCCTCGTCCAAGCTTTCCACCACTCCAGGACGTAACGGGTCGTCGCTGTCTCACTCCGGGACTCCCACTAAAGTGCCACCTCCTCCTCCCCCACTTGGCAAAAGTCGCGACGTCAGTGGTGCGGTGTCGGTTCCTTTGCCCGCGGTGGCCGGCGTTCGCGGCGATCGAGTTCGCGGTCCGAGCAAGACCAGGACGCCCAGCAGCAAGGCCTTGAGTCGCTACCAGACGAGGCCTCCGGTCCGACGACCTGTGGGGGAGGACAAGGGCGATGGGAAGGAGGGCGGGGACGAGGGTGACGAGGGGAAAGGGGGGGAGCCTGTGGGCGAGGACGTGTCGTCAGAGGGTAAGGATGAGGGGGACGACGTGTACATTCCTTGCTCGGAGTCCCCGGCTCTGCGTCAGAGTAACGACTACGAGGTGAGCCAGATGTTGATCGCTGCAGCGATGGCAAGGGACCGCGAGGAGGAAGAGAAGGCTGTGGCGCGGCAGTCCGGTGGTTTCGCGGACGAGGATTCTTCGCCGCTACTCACGGACGCGGACGAGCGCCGGCAGCGGTTACGTTTGGAGGAACTGTTAGAGATCGGGAAGTCTATGTCCGCTGACTTTGACGGCAACGTGTCCGGATACAATAACAACGGGACTGTTTACGAGGAAGATTTCGAGGAGGACGACGATGAGCAAGACAGCGGAAAGACGGAGATGACCTTAGTTCGACCGGGAGCGGATAGAACGATTTCCGAAGAGAAAAAGAATGAGGGGCTGGAAGAGAGGGCTGCATTTATGACAGGGTTGGCAGAGGATACTGGGCCGAAAGGTGGGTGAAGGAGGAAGGGATTGAAATGCATCTACATTCTCTCCTCATCTTGCTTGTCTGTTCCCTCCCTTGTGCGCCGTATTCAGTGGCGGTATACGACGCCTCGTCTGAAGTCACCGTTAGGAGACACAGCCTCCAGAGGGCCGTCCTCCCGATTGACGTGCATCCGGTCGATAGCGCTGCCCAGCCGTTACGCCTCACACCGCGACTTGCGAACGCAGGAGGTACTGTAGGTTCTGTGGATCCGGTCAAAAGGTCTCCCAGTGCCAAGGAACTATCCGTTGTCTCCGACGAGCAGTCCCAGCCGGCGGAACAGAAGCGGCTGTCGTCAAGGAAGTCGAGCGCAGTCCCTAAGGAAGAGAGCAGCAGTAGTGACGGTGAGGGTGGGGGCGATGGGATGACACAGGGTCAATGGAATCCCGTTTGGTCGTTGCGACGAGGGAGAATAGGCGAGGTGGACACGAACGTGGATATGGAGAGGGATGAAGACGGGGACGATAAATTCAGAGATATTCCCGTGGCCGCGAGGTACAGCAGCAGAGATGAGAAGGACGAGCGCGGCGCAGAGGAGGACGCGGAAATAGGCGACGAGGACCAGGTCCCAGGGGCGACGGATAAAGACGTGATGTCAATGTCGATGTCCCGCGGGAGCATGTCCCAGGCCCTGCGACAGGCCTTGCAGTCAGATGTGAAGTCCTCCGACGTCGACGACGACCTCCGCGGAAGTCAGACTGTCTCGCGGTTCAAGCCCTCTCCTCAACAGGTCTGGGAGATAGTTTAGCTCCGTTGGAGGAGTCTGAGAGAGACAATATAAATCCATTGACTAACCAAACTCTGAACAGTTCCTATTCTGTACATGCATGCTTATGCCCCCCCCCGTCCCTTACCTTACCTTCTGAGTTCCTCATCGTACTGCTGTGCGTCCGTCGCCAGGTTCAGGAGCAGAAACAGCGACAACAAGGATTGATCGAGGGATTTATAGCGGACAAGCGGAGGAACGCGGTGGAGCTGCTTGGGGATGAGCTCTACGAGTACGTATTCTTAGTATGGCGTCGTCCCAGCTTTAACATCGCCTTGTTCCTTAACGTGCGCTTCCATAGACAAGTATATGAACTTTGCAAGGCTCATATAATGGATCCTTCCGCCACTCCCAGCGGAGCCAAGGAATTGCTCTCCGGAGTAGGCGCAAAACCGATTCGGGTACGGTGGGGGCCGTAGCAGATTTTTTTTTTCAAAGTTAAACTTAGCTTAGAGAAAAACATGATATGTCAGTCACTAAGCACCCTTATGAGCCAGATTGGCAGATCCCTCTAGGGGTA
>VKHC01000020.1:2522-28597 GCA_015143735.1 Synura sp. LO234KE | reverse complement strand
CCCTCCTCTCACCTCAGGTCCCGCATACAGCTCAAATCCAATTCCCGGAGCAACACCGCTCCGAACGGGTTGATTCGCTGACACACTCTAGCCTACAGTCACATGCCAGAACAGGCGGACAGGCGGTCATAGTAATAACTAATGGAATCAATGAGTAACCAGACACGGCGCCTACTGAGAGTACACCAGGCGCCTCCCCTCCCCACACTCGCCCACCGGAGCGGTCGCCATGTCGTCCACCACATTCTGAGTCAGAAGGCTGGGACACTCGACAGCGCTGAGTACCACAGTCAAATCAGCAGGCAGCACCACCACCCGTCGGCGCAGCATGCGCCCTCCACCCTCGGCCACGTTCTTTTCCACTCCAGCCCCTGTGATGCTACCATCGCCATCAGAACTCGAGCAGGTCAGTCGCTGATATAAGTATTGCAGTTGCATGAGGAGCCCGTGCTCCAACAGACCGCAGCCCTCCACGAGGTCACAGACAACCACAGCCACACTCGAGGGTAACGCTTCGTCCAGAACCGAAGTCGCGGTCTCAGGTCTAGTCCCCCTTTCTTCACCCCCCGTCCCATGTGAGATGTAGAAGTTGAACACATCGTCTGGTACAACAGCACAGGTATCCTTCACGCCCCACTGACTGCACAGCCCGTCCACCAGTAGTGCTTTCTCCCCGCTACACCCAAACAGCCGAGCAGATATACGTCCAGACTGTACTAGCCCTCCCACCGCGACTAGACTTTGAATCCACCAGCTGCCTTCCCCCGAGTGAAGGCGCCGGTACAGACTGCTTTTGGACAGAGCTCGTTTAGCCAGCGCCAGGAGGACGGCGGAGACTGGGACCCAGGAGGAGGAGCCGAGCTCATAGACCACACAGTCATTCACGGCAGCTACCGCGGAGAGCAACGCGCCCACCAACACGTTCCAGCGGGAGCGGTCATTCAGTTGCGCCATGTCCATCTCCCCGAGACCTCCGCTCGCCTTGTCCTGCTCGTCCTTGACCCACTGCGCCCGAGCGCCAGAATATGGGTCATGGCAGGGGAGCACGCTCCTGTCCGAGTCACGTGGCGTCATACTGAGTAAGACATGGTCGGAGACAACCGTCACCGACAACGTGCATTGTTGCCCCGGAAGTACAGTCAATGGCTTCGTATGACGTAACCGCTCGTCTTCTGCGGGCAGACCGTGCGCCGGAATGTGACAGGCGAACACCACGGCCTGGTCCCAGCCACACCTCTCCCGGTCAGGACAAGTGCACACCTCGAACCTGTTGTCGGACGACGAATCTGCGGCTCCCCGTGACCGTGACCGCTTGTGCCAACAAGTCGAAGGGACGGAGTCGTGACCGCTCCGCTCCTCCGTTGGAAGCGTTAATTCCGGAGGAAGCAGCCGTAAATTGAACCAGTATGCGAAGCCGTCAAACCGGCCCCAGTGCGTGAATGTGAGTGCCATGTCGGAGCATAAAAGGCTTGTTGATTCTCCCACTGCAGGCCCACCGCTGGGCTCAGCGAATACAACGGAGGCCAACTCCAAGGGTGGGGCCAGAGGGGTGTGATCCAACGTCGTGAGAGACTCACACGTGTACCTCTCCGCCACTTGAAGGAGGGGAGGCAGAGAAGGGTGGGACGGTTGGGTGGTGGAGGTGAAGAGGTCCCCAATGAGGTCGGAGATGGCGAGGCGAGAGGGGCTCGTGCTGGGACGCTGACCCTCTTCTGGTCCTTTATTTTCATATTCGTTACTCTCTGCGGTCAATAACTCGATGCGCTGTCTATTTCGAAGAGTTCTGGAGCACAGTGGGTAACCGTACAGGGTGGCCGAGTGAGGAATGATGAGACCGTCTGGTCGGAGTAGCCTACTTCGAGCGTCCGCCAGCACTGACACGATGTGCTCTCCGAGTAAACCAGAATCCACTAGTTCGGTGACTATCACTGAAACACGTTCCTTTAAATCCTGACCAATCTGAAGGTCGTATGAATGCTTGGGTATAACGGTGATTTTGTCATTGAATGCGTGATCCGATATAATCTGCTTCGCAATATCAGATAACGGTTTCGACACTTCGCAGCAGTAGACATGTGATGCTCCGGCTAAAACAGCATATATTGAAAGAAGCCCTGACCCGCCTCCAATATCAAGCACCTCACAGTTAGGATATGATGATAATGCTGCTTTGATAGCATTGAAATAGGCCGAGTTGCGGACTTGATCGTTGAGCATTCGGAAGTGCCAACGGTCAACAACAAGGCTTTTTAAATTTTCTGCACTTTCACGTGACGGTAGGTAAAGTCTGTCAACAGCGAGCGATACACTCAAAATTTCGTGCGCCTCAATCAATTGGCCAATGCCTGTTAAGAATCTACATGAGTATTTACTTTGAAAATCATTCACTTCGAGCTATAAAAACTGTAGGCCAATATTTACCTGGCGTAAGAATGTAGCAATAATGTACTGGATCGCTTTGTTAGAGTTATGGCTTGATTCCAGAGCCATATAGATTTTTCAAGGTGACCGTTGCGATAAAGCGTATTCGTGAAAGTCGACAAAGCTTGTTCTAGACGTTCCAAAGTGATTCGGTCAACATATTGACCTTTAGTCAACAAAGTGAAAATGTCCATGATAACAGAACTTTCCATTTCAAAGTAAATTAAAAAATCCTCTGTAATAATTTATGATACTAGTTGGTCTTCTACTAATTGTATGCTTTTTAGAGTTATTCATATCAACAATGAGTAACTAAACGACAAACCGATTTGATACTTTCGCTTGTATAGATACTGTAACCCGTCCGTATCACTGTTGTTCGTACAACTGTTTAAAATCGAATATAGATAGTGCTGTTAGATATGAAGGAATGAAACAAATCCTCAACCTCAGCGAATCTTCATCAGATTCTTTAACTCCAGATTTTGCAGGAATTTTGCTGGGAAAGGGAATGTGTTGTTCGTTTTTGAAGAGCTCTATCCAATCTTTGAAGTATTTTTTTTTGGTGGCGAAATCAATACCGACGACCGTTTATGTAGTGCTGTTTCTCACGTTTTGTGCCATGTATAGCTTTTGTGCTTTCAGCTTGATAATAGTTATATACGTACATAAGGAATTCGGTATTTCTGACATAGAGGCTGGAACGATATACGGCATGTTTGGAGCGTTTATGGCACTTTGGGGAATGCTTTCATCATTACTAAACGATTGCATGGGCGTAAGGTCATCACTGTTGTTTAGTTTCGCATTATCAACATTCTCGAGCACTATTCTTGCCATAACAAGGTCTAGATACGTGTTTATCTTCGTTTATAATGTACTTTTTTCTTTGGGTTCTATATTGGGACAACCGATGTTATCCGTAGCGATACATCGGCTGAGCGATGAAAAAACCAGATCATTTTATTTCGGTCTATCATATGCAGCGACAAATTTCGCAGCTCTTATTTCAGGACCGATTGTAGATGCACTTAATATTGATTGGAAGCCGCATCCTTACTCACCATTTATAGTTTTTAAGTTGTCAGGCAGTAGACTTCTTATATTGACATGCTCTGTTGCCAGTTTCTCCGGGCTTATTGCATCATTTCTGTTATTAAAGGAGTCTCGTAGTACGTGGTCGTTACCATCGTCATCATCAATATCTGAGTATGTGTTATCTTCTGAGAAAATTCCATTATCTCCACCACCATCATGGCAATTCGAATTCCCTTCAGATGCGGAAAATTATGAAGTTGTACCCGCGGCCGGGGTGAAATCATTTTTGAAAGAAACCCTTTCTATCCTCAATCAAAAATCGTTTTATCGATTCATCATCTTTAATACCTTCCTGCTGGGCCTCAATTACATCTATGTACAATTTGATGCCACCTTTCCAACCTATCTGACCCGTGTATTCGGAGACACCGTGCCGAAGGGAACCATCTTCTCACTCAACCCGCTTATTATCGTCATACTCTCTCCTGTCATGTCTATTTACACCAGGAAATATTCGAACTATAACATGATACGTCTCGGAGCACTGCTGTCCTCCCTCTCACTGCTATTCATCTCCGTCTCGACGTCGCTTTGGGCAGCGGTTTGTATGGTAGTCCTCTTCAGTGTGGGAGAGTCGCTCTGGGCACCGAGGGTCCAGGACTATGCCATGGGCGTGGCCCCTCAGGCGAGGCCCACCCTCCCGTCACCATCCCCGCTACTCCTTTTCTCCCCGCGTCGATCTCTGTCGTATTCTGGAATTCGCTTAACAGCACCCACTATTTGTCTGTGTCTTGTGTCTTAGGGCAGGGAGGCAACGTTCACGGCTATGGCGGGGGGACCACTCATGCTCGCCCAGGTCCCGCTCGGGAGACTAAGCGGTTACCTTATGTCTTGCTACTTGCCGGACCCGAGTGGGACCCCCTCCTCGGTCGTGCTGCGGCCACATCCGAATCCACAGAAGATGTGGTTGTTCTTCGCAGTCGTCTCCTTGTAAGAGTCACCCTCATCACATTGTTACTCCGCCATTTCCTCTTTCTCCACATGTCAAACAATCAGACTGATGCATAGATTCCCGTGTCACCATTAGAAGAAGAAGTTCCGCTTCAATATCGTGTACATGTAAACTATGAGTTTCCCCTAGAATATCCTGTTATATTCGTCTCTTTTTATTTCCTTTGGTACGCTTTTCATATACGGAGGAGGGTAGTTTGACACGAGTTGTATTATACCTAATGCATTTCCGGCCTTGCTCACGACCCTCAGGTCAACTCCCTTCCTCCTCACCCTGTTCGAGGACAGCGTCAGGGAACCAACCGCTCGGCGGCGCTCCCCGCGGCCTAGATCAGCTTCCGACGTAATCGGCGACACTCCTCGATCTCAGCCTGCCTCTCCCACCCTCAACCGCCGGATCGCTATGAACAGCCCAGTTGCGCCTGCCTCCCAATCTCCGTCCCCACTGTGCGCCCTATTGCAGTCTTGTCGGTCGAGGTCCACAGACACAGAACGTTCCTCAAAGCCTTGTGGAGGCAACATCCGCGGCTATTGGAGAAGCAGCTGTGCAGGGACGTGGGCAAGAAGGTATTGTAACTGTGTAAGCGACGGCGAGTACGACGACGTGGGCGAGAAGGACGTGGAGGGGACGGAGCTGCGGTCACCCCTAATGGGAGGCGGGATTGGGAGTGGGGGTGGGGCGGAAGATCTGCGGGTTGTGTCCGGCAGTGCAAATCCGTCGCCATAGCGCACTACTTTGATCGGCTTTATGTTAATATTCGTGCTCGTTAAAACATCACCAAATCGTATCAATTTGATATTTGCTTCGCTTACGAAGGGGCTAGAAAATTAACAGGTATCTACAATGATGGACGAGGTTTACAACTTGTGTGGGAGGACGATACTTCTTCTCCTCCGCCTGTACGTCTGTCCGTCAAAATATTATCGTTGTGTGAGATGACCGGTGTCTGTGTCTTCCGTGCGTTTCGAAGATAAGTACATTAAAACGTCTACACCACCCACAGTTACTTTTTTCGATTAATTTATTTTATGTACTGCTTAATAGTATTATTTCTTTCGAAGGAATTGCTGGTGGATAATGCAACGTTTGAGTAGTTTAATGTCACACTCCACCAGCTGCTTGCAAAGAAGTGGACTAGGTTATTGTGGGTCCCAAAATGAAAGAGGTGCACGGACCTCGTCCTGGTACCACCTACAAAGGAAGCGGATGCTGCACGATCAAGTCTTAATTCTTACTTTGCTATTAGCTGACAAATTGTTTGCGATGATGATCCTGTTTCCTCTCGGTCCGTCACGATTCCTTTGACATGGCTGAACCAAAATCTATCTTTGTACAATCATCCGCGTAATAAATCAACACCCGCTATAGCGGCTCCTATAGCGACCACTATAGCGGGTGTACGTTCGTACGAAAGAGAACCGCGGTCCGCTATAGCGGTGGCTACAGTGGATAATAGCTAGTCCCTATGCTATGGTAGTAAACTAAAGCATTCAAAGGATACAATCGGGTTATTTGAATGCGTAAATATTTACATAAGTTGTGCTCAAATACTATCATACCTTATCTATAGCAAATATTTGCTAAATAAAATGTTATTATCAAATTGCCGAGAACAGCATATTCACCCATCCATTTGGAGCTGAAACTCATATTTTGTATTTTCGAGCTAGATTAATCTGGATTGACTTTCGAAACTTATCTAGTTGCCATTTATATCTGAACCACGAAAATCCAAATGACGAAAATGTCTTTAGATAGCCTCCTGACAGATATTTTTGCTATAGTGGCCAGTTGGAGATAAATATTAATGTACTACGACTTGACTTTTTTTTTGCAGTGAAAGTTTGCGCGTTTTAAGCAAGTTTTGTGATTGCTAAAAAAACTAAGATATTGAGCTGGAAACAGAAATTTGATTGTGATATTGATAATGATGAATCAATAAATTATAATTTCCCCCCACCGAAACCTCTTATCATTGCTAATACAGATTCTGGTTTAAAGTGCGCCCCAACAACGTCGGGTGAGGCTTACCGCGATGCACCAATATCCTCCACGAATGATGAGGGCAGCATAAAAAGCTTGACCTCAGATGTATTTTCAGTTAATTACCATATTACCGACCATGTTTTATTTTCAGATGAGGATATAGAAGGAACAGCAGAAAAGCAGAAAGGCATAAAAAAATCAAAACTTGCCATATGAACAAATATATGTGTAATTTCAATAGATCTAATGAAATGGTTGTCTGAATTCGCTCCACCTATTCGTTTACTATTTAATGAGATCATGTCAAGAAAAATTTATTCAAGTATTGGGTATTGAATTGAGTGATATGTAAGCAACTCGATATTAGTCCTTAATTACGACCATAGCATGCTAATTCAACATCCTCCTGATCCCAACGATCCAACTGCAGCCAAACAGCCCGATTGTTGTTATGCCTATAACACTTTGGTCTCCGTACGGGATCCTTGTCCCCAGGCGACCTTACGTCACTGGTAGTCAACCGATGAGGACGAATTCTTAATCCAAGTGCAATAGGTGGCTTCAATACTCCCTCCGACCATCACCATCACTGTTCCCAGTCCTCTAGCAGCCTGTCTGCACTATTGCGTACAAGTCCAGATCGCATAACGGCAAACAACGTGTACCGGTTCCCACGGCTCCTGGAGAATACCTAATTTAGACTACTAAACTCAGCTATCTAGGCAGACTGCTACTCCTCCATCCCTGAAGTCCCTGTCATTGCTACAGTCAAAGGGAGCAAGTCTCGGCATGCCGTCCCACCGCTGATGTCACTGCCAATATCCACATCCCTGCGTCTGGTTCTCATTTGCCCAACACATTACCATCCGGACTACTATCATGCCCTGGGCCTCAGTAGGGCGCTCTACTCTCAACCACGGCCCATCCCCGGCGGCGTTGATCACTCTGAACTCAAGAATTTTCTCAACAATTTTTTCTTCACCGGAATCGCGCGCTGTGTTGTATCTCCGTCCTTCCCATTTGAAGAACTCTCCAGATATTGCCGCTCCTCTCTGCATATATCTGGAGGGAGGGACTTTCTTCTCCGCCTCTTGACTCTACTCTGGTCAGCGAATCCATGTGGGCAAGGGCCAGCTCATCGAACCCTTTAATACACTCCACACATGGCCTCAGCGGGTAACGACACGAACTCCCCCCGTCAAACCCGCAAACTGAGCAGACTCCCGGAGAGGGAGCCGGCGCCCTCATCGTGACTCAGACTCTCCTGCTCTTCGTACTGGTTTCCTATTGGTAAGCAACTGCAACGGGCCACGTGCCCTCGGCCCTAACCCCACGGGAAGTGATCGAGGAGATACCTATCAGGGTTGCTCCACCCCATGCCCGCCTGACCGGGGATAGTCCTGCAAATTCTCGCAACGCTCACTTAACTTCACTTCTGGGGGACTACCTCTACTAAGACCGAGAAAGAATTTAGTAACCCAGCTTGTCCCAGTTACAGTCGCACCTGCTCATCATCAATACCATTTTGTGAACGACCTGGACTTAGCGCGTCGATTGTCAACAGATTTTAGCTCCTTGTCTACTCTGGCGCATTCAAGGTGGGAGGCCGCCCGCGGCTCTGGCCCCGCTTGTCCCCGCCTGTCGGATGTGCCTTGACCCTTATTAGACCCTGTGATGCCCTCTGGGCTCCACATCCGTCAGGCAACCCTATGTCAAGCCCTATCCTCCGTCTAGGCAACGAGGTTAGGAAGGGCAACTCCCTGCTGGTTTGTGCCACATGTGGGTGAGCCAGATCGGACCCCACCCTACTTGTCTGCTAGGATTCACTACTCCGATCCCTCTGGGAAGGAGGTGGGCCAACTCGAAGACAGAGGTTCAAAAATCCGGGTACAACAGTTCAAGAACACGCTGGGGTACCGGCCAACCGGGCGGGCGGACTGGATATATCTGCCCGCATATTGCACAGAGCGCGGCAGGATGTCCTAGCGGTGACCAGCAGCGCTTTCAGTCGACGCTTTTCTGCCTATCCTACTCGGCCATCTTTTTTTGATTACCCCAGGATGTCTGAATGCCCGGGAGATTTGCTCTACCCGCACAACAACATATGCGATGGGCGTTTTCAGATCCGTCGCCCTCGGATTGTTCAAAACTACGGATGAAAGTTCATCCCTCCCCATTCCAAGACATCCGTCGAACACTGGTTACGCCCCAATGCCGGGCAGAGAGACTCTGTCACCTCTGCACGATCCTTCTCCTCTACATAGCCCAGTCTGAGCCTTATCTATGTTCTTCGTCACGGTGGCGGATTCCAGCGCTATAGCGGATGCGAAATCCCCCTGATGTAACGTGCTCGCACTCAGTACTCTGACCCATCCGCTTCCCCTGCCCCGCCTGGTCCTAAGACAGCAAAACACGCCAGACTTCCCTGAGCCCCTCTCCTCGCCGTCGCTCCTTCAGGTGCAAACGACCTTCTAAGAGCTCCGACCTTCAATCTCCCAGGCAGAGTAGTGTAACCTCTCCTCCGCTATATGGACTCTGTCAAGCCCGACTCCTTCTACCTCTCACCCTCGCAGTTGCAAAGCGGACCGATCCGCCTATCATCCACATACAAGTTATTCGACTAATATTTTCCCAACCCTCCGGTGAAGGTGAAGGGCTCGTCTCGCTCCCAATTTTTTTATACTATATTACCCCCTCTAAACGTTTAAAGGGGTAAAGAAAACGTGGTCCCCGCTAGAGCTCGCGATCTCCGAATGTCGAGGGGACAAGATTTGACAATTTTTCTCCTACATACAAGTCGGCGTTCTTCTATGAACTCGACAAAGAGTGGGATATTGACGCCCGCGAGTTCAGCGAATGTTACGGTCGATTTGCAAAAGATAATTATCACGACAAAAGTAAATCGTCGCCCAGGCCCCAATACGAATCCAATCTCGAGGAAACGTAGTAAAATACTGGCTGGATCATATTCCCTCCTCACCCCGAAGTGCCAGCTCGTCTTGCGTCCGCAAATACGGCCACTCCCAGTGCGCGCTGCAGAACAAGAGGGGCCTCCTCCGAAGTGGCTCCCGCCCCTAGGACCCTATTCAGTTCTTTCTGATTTGTATCTCTTTCGCCACGCCGTGTATGAGGAGAAGACAGCTGCCCTCCTTTAGCACTTTGAATACGAACAGGTTTTACAATTGCGTCTCCAAGAACCCACCTCGATGTATAACGTCCGTGCTCCGGATGGCGCCTGTGGCGTTCAAGTGGCCTTACTCTACTGTTTGCTTCCGCCCTTGGCGCAAACCTTCTTACAGGAAGTGCTTTGATCCCACTTCCTTCAATTCAAAAGGCGGGAACACCCTTTCCGTCAGATTGAAATTCAATCCACCAGGGAACCGAACCGAAGCCGCATGTCCGGCAGACTTTGGAGAAATGGCATGCAAGTCTCTTGCTCGATCACCCTCGGCCCATCACCAGTGAGAAGCAGTACCTGGTATTGAAAAAATCTGGTTGTTAATCTTCCTGAGATCCAACTCCTCCCTTATCATGGAGCGACTGGGCGCCGTGCCGGATTCTCAACACCACAGTAGGTGGGGGTCAACCATTACTTTGACGCACAATTCCTACAGCGCAAGAATAATTCAGCTCTTTATCAACCAGCAGTCATTCGGGGCTCGCCCTATCCTACTACCCAATCCCCGGGAATGATGACCACAAGGATTAGCATAGCAATGCCATTCCTATTCGTTTCAACCGGCCAACGCCCCTTGATGTAAGCAGATTATCTCCCTGGTTTTTGCCCAATTGATTCAAGCAAAGGAGTCTGATCATTCTGCAGGTTTACTTCTGGACTCCCCCCCTCCTGCGGGGGTCTTCACTTCTCCCGGGTCGTCCCTTCCACTCCGGAACTCTATGATTTCCCCCTGGCCCAGCCGGACTCGTCCACAATCTTTGACATCTGCACCTTCCAACCTGTGACTTTCCAGATCGTTGTCTTTCGACTCTGGTTAACATCCACTTGTGAGTCTACGGACATCCCCCTACAGGCCCCCCTCCCACTGAAGAAACTTTATTCTTCGTCATGGAAGAAAAGGTCTCGACTGCGTTGTCCGTACATATGCCTTCCTTCCCGGATGGTTACTGTGGTCCTCCAAAGGACTGCTTTTTGCTCTCCATGACGACGATGATGCGTTCACGTAGCCCACGGTTGACTCCAACTATTTCGCGTCCGCTGCCCGAGTGTCGTTCTAATTCCACCACTTTAAGGAAAAATGACTGCATTCTCCCGCCGAAACCATACCTAAGTCCAACGTCATCACAGAGATCCCCTGCATACCCATATCTCCTCGGTGAGCTCGGGTTACAGATTTGCCGTGCGGTATAGGACCTGGTCCTTTGTTGTGCGAGTACTCTCTCGCCTCGAGTATCCATCCTTCAGAATCCCTCCGCTCCGAAAGCGTACTGTGGGGGTCCATGTCGGTCTATTTTTGGTCCCATAGGTGACTCTCCCACCCTTCTGACACTTTGACAGTTATAACTACAACGCACGACCAACCCCATACAGAGCATTTGCTGGCTCTTCACCAGCAACCACGCCGGACACAATGGAGATCTACCTCGTTTGCTGGCTCTTCACCAGCAACCACGCCGGACACAATGGAGATCTACCTCGTGGTCCAATGTCTCCCCCCGTCGCACATCGGATCCCCCCAGGCTCCCCCGGATGATGAGTCTCGGACCAACCGCACTCCCGCCTGCCTCCCTACGAGAATCTGCAATGTGCATGTGGCCCTTTACACCAGCTCTGGCTTTTAGTCTCACTACGAGGGGGACGGACACGGGGCCTATCGGACGTCTCTGTGCGTCTGTCTACCTACTACCTCCTAACATGGTCCTCCACCATGTAATCTGACTCAATCGACAAAGCCTCTACTCGTCCCAAGGACCAGGACGACGATCAACTCCGGATCTATCTTCCTGACCCCCGCACTGATACAGTTCATCAAGTACCCGGCCCCACACCTATACCAATGACGTCCTGGAATTGCTACATAATGAGAGTGAACAGCAAAATGTCAACCCGCGCGTCTCGCTTCTGCTTTGTCCGACCCCTCTCGCGGCTTTGCCGAACCTACGCCCAGAGGCATTAGGACACTTTTTTCGAAATGCGTGGTTGTAAAACGTCTACAATATAAAGTGTCCCATAGCGGAGGCAGAAATTACAATTTCTGATGCCTTTCGAATTATCAGGCTATTCCATATTATTCTCAAAGCTTTCGTAATTTTATTTGTCCGGAAACGCTCTCAAACGAGCATATCGAGCTTGTTGAAAAATTTGAAAAACTAACAATGAATTTTATAATGTAAAGCAAACGTAACACCTAGGAATTGCAACTTTCCAACGGTAACTTGAATATGAACGACAAAATTAGAGCGGCGCAAATTTGGTGTCGAAATAAGGTAGCTTAAAAGTTTTTTTCTTCTGAAAATTGGGGGAGCATGGAGCGGACACTTGCAGACATATATGAAGGAGCAATCGTGGCGAATATCAAGGCACATTCCTTCTTTATTTCAGAAGTGATATCATGGTTGAGCTTCACAACCGGCTTCCAGAACTTTTTCTATCAAAATTGAATATTCGAAGACTAACTGACCTGGGAGCAGCGCAGAGATCCGGGTCAAACCCAGGAAAGTTGGCAGCCCCTTTGCAAAAGTAGGAGCCCCTTGTATTTTGTACTTCCAGACCCTCATGACGGCTCAAATTGTGGAAAATAACATCATAGTATGTATTGCTGGGCATATCTTTAAATTATGTCGGCCTGCCTTCGCCGCCGACCACTTGTGAACAACGTTTGGTCACATCACTTATGCATTGACGCAGCAAATGTCCTTGGTTTAAAGTTATCTCAGTGTATCGCTACTTTGAAAGATTCCAAGCTTCCTTTCAAGAAAGGCGAGAGGACGGAGTTCAACACAGGTTAACTACCAACCGGGAGAGGAGCATACGGAAGCCGAGACACACTCGCCGCCCTATACTCGGTTTCCGTGCAACGAGGAGAGTTGACCGGGGGGCTACGGAACTGCGAGGGCGGATACGAAGCTGTTTTTCCCTTTTTTGCCTGCTTGTTTCCCTCGTTTTTCTTTGTGCTCCAGTCAGTCGTCTGCAAAGCTCTAGACAGAACTTCCAGCCTCCCAACCGCTGACGAAATTCCTTGGGATTCAGACTATATCATAGGCGCTGTACTGTCACTGGGCGGTGGACTTGGGGTTTCGCTATTACTCTTAGTATGTGCGGTGGGTGAGGGTAGAGAAGTATGAAGGGTGAAAGCTGTGTTCTAATTGAGAGGGGCATTCTAAATCGGGTCTGGTTGTATATATATATATTTTTTTCCTTTTCTTTTTCCTCGGGCAACTGATGTGCCGAGGTGTTTCGGAAAGTTGGTTGGGTCTTTTTCGGTATTTTTGCCGAGTTTTTTACCTACCTGGGTGTTGCATCACTGCATGATAAACGGAGACAGTCATATATACTTATTTACTTTTGATGAAGCGTTTTGACGCTGATGATTACTTCCAACTCCATTGTTGAGGGTAGTCGCAGTTCCTCCAGCCGCCCAGTAGACTGATAGAATGAAATAGAGCGCGTACGGGACTGCGTACGCAGCTAACCCGGAGAGCTTATTCTCTGTCATCTATCGATCAGGCTAGGGTGGAGCTACCTCGGTGAATTTCACCTTTACTCGGTTATCCGCTTGCCCTTACTCCTAGAGGGATCTGCCAACCTGGTTCATAAGGGTTCTGGGTGCTTATCATGTTTTACCCAGCTAAGTATTAAGCTTTCTCTTTTACCCCAGCGGCATTGGGCATGTTTCTAGCTACCTCCTGTGCTACATCGGGCCTATGCCACCTCGCCACTGACACTATCCGGGCATTCATAGATGCGAACCATGCAGCGATCTCCTTCCGGACCCAGCAGTTGACTGCTCCCCGACTGGGACCCTTCTCAACGCGTGGACGTGGTGGAAAGATATCCTCTCTTGGACACCGGCTCTCGCCACCATCGAGGGCAGGGTACAGACACTTCACCTGGTCCATGCTCAGATGGTACGGGACATCAACCGCGCTCAGCGCCTCGATCCGCCTATACGAAAGGATGTCACCTTATCCTCAATGCTCGAGGAGCCATTACGAAAAGCACCTACATGAACGACACTTCCATAACTCCAGTAACGAGGCCAAAACAGTCGCTGTGTGCACGGCCCTTCTCACTTGCCCACTCTGCCATCGACTGATAGACGCGAAGCTGACACGGAAGATCACGTCTTTCGCCAATGTCGGTATCCAGCCATGTAACAGTGTTGCCTCGCCTCCGATGCAGTCCTGACCAGCAACCCTCTCACGTCGAACCTGCAGACAGCCTGTTAATGAAACTGGTTCTCCTGAGAACCATCGACTCTCAAGGGCCAGAGCTGACTCTCTTGATTCCATGGAATCTGTTCGCTAGACTTTTCCAGAATACCGGTTTCTAGAATTGATGCTTTGTAGAAGGCCCGGAAGCAGGCCATGCCCTTAGATGCCGCAGCTCAGAGCACGGACGCCGATCTCCGTCACACTGCGGTTTCTCCAACGGAAGTATACAACGTTCCTGGGGTTTTTACGATGTGGAAGAAAGTTCAACTGCAAACCATCAGATCAAGGGCGACGTCAAGCTTCAAGACCCTGAAGAGAGCTAAGGCTTTTGTCGCCTGACATCGTACTGGATAAACCCCGTTTCACCTCTTGTGGTCCTGTACACAAACGACGGCTCTGCCGCAGCTACGCGAGGCACTGGTGGTTGGGGAGAGTGCCCGTGTCCCTCTCCGGGGAGACTTCTCACGCACTTCGGGGCCTAGTCGTCCCTGCCCCACAGAAGTCTCAACGGCTTGGGCCGACCGACCTACCAACAGCACCGGCAAAATCAGCGCATTCTAACATGCACTCGCTCGGGTTCTCAACTCCATTGTCCCTTCGGCACTCGGACGGCAGGAGATCGGCATCATCCCATCACTGACAGTGAGCGCACTCCGTCCGTCAGTTCGCCAACGACTTCATCGAGCCCAGATGCAACAAGATGATCATTCAACGCGTTTATGCAGTCCCTTCAGAAGCCAAGAAGCGACATGATCTCGTTATCTTGTGGATGAAAGCTCAGACAGGGAGCACCAAGACAGACGCTCTTGGTAATGCATCCGTGGCTCTACCGGGTCCTGAAGTCTGTCCTCTCCCTCAAGTCATCCAGTATCCAACCGAACCCAGCTCCTAGAGCAACTGAGTCTTTCCGTGCCGAGGCCGCAAAAGTCCCGGCCCGTCGTACCCGCGACCCCATCAATTTTCCTTTTTTGTTTCCACTCTGTCCCCGGCCCAACGTGCCTTACTTTTTCGGCTATCACGAGTTTGTAAAACTCTGCGCACCCCCACCTCCTTTGCCTTCTTCCCCCACGGCACTGGGGACATAGTTGGCAAGTGACATTCGTACAGTCGCTCGGAGCACTCCACTCGGTCAAGGGGCTTGCCAGTTGGAACATGAAGAGTATTTTCGTTCAACGGGGAGTGGTGATTCACTATCTAACCAATGTCTACCTCATCGCACCCCAAAAAGTATTTATCTTAATTGTTGCAATAGACACCAGGTAGGATCCCTACACAGACATGTCTAACGATTATGAGCCCCCAATATGTATATATAATAGCAAACCCCGTGACCGAGTAGAGGGGAAGGGGGAGGCTGCCTCTGCCCGAGGTGGTTAGTACACAACGACGTCCCGGACTAGGTACAGTACTCTTCTACAATTGGCCCACTGAGGGGAGTCGTGACATTGTGGCAAAGCAGTGAGGCGTTGCGACAAAGGAAGGCGATTCACAAATTGACAGAGAAGAAGGTTGGCGCAAATATTCAAACCATCCTAACAGGAAGGTAGAAGTGAAGACAAGCTTCGAAGCGGAGAACTATCTACTAACCCACACCGAAGTCGCTCTGGATGGTCTTGACTTTGACCTTGGAGTGATGCGGACTGGCTCTATCTTGACGGAGGCAGTCATGTTTGACGAGTTTATTGAGGGGGGGAATCCGCCGGTCATGGGTGATCCCCCGGTCGAGGCCCAAAGGAAAAGCTGCGAGGCTGTTCACGATGTGTTGACCGCTTCAATGATCTTGGCCCAGAGCGGGTGGGCTACGGTACTCTAAGGGACTGATCCAATGCACTCCATGTAATCTCATTGTGTGCGGGAGAAGAACCCGAGACAAACTCGGAAGGGACGGCTGCCATCGTCTGCGACAGACGAAGAATGTCCAACAAGTTCAAGTTTGCCGGTGCCATTCCAGTTCAGGCTTCCTCAAAAATCTTCGGCATGGTGTCGCGTTGAGTTGATTGAAGAAGAACTGCAGGGAATATACACGGAGTTCAAGCTCTATCTGAGAAGGGCGTAGGGTACAAGATGTCTCAAACTGGAGCTGTTATTTCGAAGAGCAAACAAAATTGCCAGCTTCCTTTTTATACAGAATTCTTCTCGAAGAAACGTGCTGCTGCTCGAAGTGATGAGAAATCCCGACGGGAGCGAAATCAGTAATGTGATTCCAATCCGCTCAAATAATATAATGAGACAGGAGGTGCTCCAAGTTGTGTCTAGGATTTCGGAATGAAGTCATTGAGTTTAGCAGAAAGACTCCTGGTTAGGTCCGTAGTAGCGGATTCTTGTGGACCACGACGGTGTATGATTATCTTCAGAACTAAGGTCGGACGCGTCTTCTGGTATAATTCATATGTCCTCTTTGTAAGAAGTGTTCGGTGCACCCGATTATTCCGCGCGTGACGTCCAAGACATAGAGAGTCTGATTGTAATGCAGAATCAGTACAAGCAGAGTTCGTGCTGGTGCACTAGCATGGATGGGTATATTCTGCGCTTCCACCTGCACCAGAATAAGGGAATAGATCTGAGCCCAAAAATTTCCTTTGACTTAAAATGATTAACTTTCCAGATTGTCCTGCTTGTTCTTGATCTCAGGGTGGGACAGGATTGAAAGCTGGAGTTCTTTTGCCAAACTGGAAACTGGAAACCTGACGAGTTGGAAGTTGGCAAATGAGGAATTGCAGGATTTTCGCAAACGCAATTTTGAGATTTGGAGTTAATTCCCAATATGATCCAAACCTAAATTCTATCTGAAAAAAGTGTTGGCCGAAAATCGGGTCCGGGAGCAATTGCCCAAGAGAAAAAATTTTTACCCTTGTCAGGATTGAGTTTTGGCTGGAGGCCTGGATTACCTTCTGTTGGAATATTTGCTATCGCTCAAGAGGACTGTGTTAAAAGTACAGAGAAGGATTCTTAACACAAAGACATTAAATTAATAGATATTAACTATTGTGTGCTGAGGTGAGCTAAAATGGATATGGACCCAAGAGACGCATAAAAATACTCTGTGTCCAATAATCTTACATTAAGCAAACGTGATAAACGCGTTCGCCGTTATTTAGCAGTGTTAATAAATAAATAGAATCTTCTTAAAGCTACTTGAGTTCATAAAAAAATAATATCTAGAAGGGCAAGATTACAAATCTAGAAAATCCAAAAAGGATTTACTCCAACACCACTCCTTAGGCTAGGCTTGCTTATTCGTATACTGCGAAATCATCCAGGATACAAGGTTCGATAGTATAGGTCTTGATTCTGTCCAGGAAACCCCCTTCAGAGCTAGTTGGCAGCCTTGGATCGCGACTCCTGTCTGGTGAGGAAGCACAACGTGCTGGAGCTGAAGATACTCTCAAAAACAAATACGCGTTGTTGTTGTAATGTAAGAACCGAAGCGTCCGTCCATATAAACATCTGCGCCTGCACAAATACATAACTTGTTGAGGCAATAGCAGACACTAGTGGATCTTCAAATTTCGATATTGTCATGAAAAGGGATAGTATAAATGCTACCAAATTAGATGACCATAATATGCTTTAGTTACTAGATCCGCAACGTTCTTCTTCTTCAAGCAACTTGAGTTCTTAAGAAAATAAAAATAAAAAAATTATCTCCGGTACTTCGTGGTACTTTCGTAGAATTGAGCAAGGCTAGATTATACCGAAAATCCAGTAGTTATTTACTCAGAGCAAGGCTAGATTACCAAGCTAGAAAATTCAAAAAGGATTTACTCCAACTCCTTCGCCCTAAGGAATACCCGCATATCTTCCTCTTTGACCGTCGCTATAGGTTGGAGCTTCCGGCTTTGCTGTTTGCGATTTTCCATTTCACAGCTTTTGCTAAAAGCCGTGAGCAGTATCGCCTGCACTTTTGATGGCTTAGAAAACGTATATCTAGAAGCCTTTGGTCGAATTTTGAGGCGAAACTACTTATAATCCGATTAATAAAATAATAGATATATTTTGGCATCGTCGCGCAAAACACCTTCTTAAAACTACGAAAATAGAGACAGTATACCACGATAGAAAGTGAGCTTAATATACCTTAACTGAAACTACGAGGTTTGCATGTTCATAAAACAGTCGAAACGGGCGGGAGCATCTTCGAGTTATCGGAGCAGTTGCAGTAACTAGACATTAAGACGTAGCTAAGATGAGCTAAGCGAAACTTAGAATAGTCGGCCCAGGATGTGCAGGGCAGTCGAGCGAAAGGCGGTGGCGACGTTGACTGGATATGATCCACTATCCATAGATTCCAGGCTGGTGGAGGTCTGGACTACCTTCGCCTCCTTGAAGAATACCCTTAGATTCATATATCTTGTATAGGTTGTAGAAACCGGTTTTGCTGTTTGCTATTTTTCATTTCGCAGCTTTCGCTAAAAAGAGCGGGAGCAGTGGCGCCTGCGCTTCGTTGAAGACTTAGTTAGTATCTTGGATGCATCTTGAGGCAAAACTGCTACTCAGAAGCAAAGTAGTAAAAACAATTAGTTATGTTTTGGTGCAAGTCCACATAAGACACGTGTTTAAAACTATGCATCAACTCATCGCAATTAACTACAAAGGCTAGGAATTTTACCGGAAATCAGATATCAGTTATTATTCCACAGGCGGATCAGGTAATAAACTACAGCTATCACCATTCGTCAGAGAGGATCATTTCCGGCTCCAGTGCTTACTATTAAGTGAAAGTAGTATTACACAGGAGGAATTTTAGACGAGGTGTGGAGCAACTTCCCTCCTATACTACTACGCACGAGGAGGATGAGAGGAAATACTCATTCCCCCAATCAGGTAAGAACCTTACTATCACCAAAAAATCTCACAGTATTAGAAAACGAGTGCCGAGGAGAGTGAGACTGCGAGAGGCGAGTTGGTGCGCCGTACAAATGATGGTGAATTCTATTTCGTCGTCCACCGAACGTTGCTCAAGCGGATGAAACGACTCAGGGTGCAGTTTGGCATCCTTACTCCAGACACGTATTTCGCTCTTTTTCCCTTGATTTAAGGTAATGTCGCATAGCGTAATACTCCTCACGTGGGGAGTAGCCTACATCTGTGTGATTTTGCACCGCACCACAAGGAAGAGATGCAAGTCAGTCGATATAGTTGAATAATTGGAGCAAAATAGGCGTTATGGGCGAGAAGCATGATTCATGGTCAACTGTAAGGGGAAAAGATTGGAGGCGGAGGACGGGGAATCACACACATATGGTTAGACATCCGGCATGGCATGTCCATACATATGATCAGGTCCAGGTAAAAATATTCATAGGCAAAAAAAAAATATAGTGACCGACCACTTAATGACTCTAACGGAAGTTGGATATCACCTACCAGAATAATCTCGTAGGTAGAGCCATTCTATGATGGCCTGGGCAGCCGGATTGGAGAACAATCTTGATTGAAGCACGTGTCTGCTAAGAAGGTACCACAGTATCGCTTGAATTGTGCCTAAGAATCTAACAGTCAAAATTGGAAAACCATGGTACAACAATACCAGGATATTGATATACCTGTAGCGGCTCCAACTAGAACTTGCTCAGTTGTGTGATATTTCAGGTATACTCTATTAGGAAGCGTGTGAGTGATGTAGTAAAAAACATTCTATTACCAGTCGAAACTTTGACTGCATACCTTGAAAAACAAACCAGTATAGCTAGTAGCACCAGTAGCAAAAAATAGATAAATCTAAGTAGTATATGCAATCCAGTAGTATCAACCAAGAAAAGTATAGAGTAATAAGTTGAAAAGTAGGCGATAAAATGAGAATGGTTAGAAGGCATTCCCTCATCATCTAAGTCACTAACAAAACTTAATTTTAAATGCGAAGGAGAAGGGAGTTAGTACCAGTTATTAGGTCTAGCTTGAGATACATATTTTTTAAGTATAATCACTATCGCGACCCCAATGAGTTGACCAAATGTAATATATATCGTCAATATATCCCGCCTTGAGACGATAAGCGTCGCATAAAAGACCATAATAAATATCGGAGATAAAGTAAATACACAAAGGAGAAGTCCGACGGTATCATGCGGTTCATAGGTTACATATGTAAGGCTAAACGGTTTTGCCGTGTCTGCCATTTTTTTCGCTAACGCGTTTTACACGTCTGTACTATGTTGTAGTCATTGGAAGAATGTTTCCAATTTTCTTGCTGATCTTTGTAATTATCATAATAATCGCCTATTTTTATTACTCTTTCCATCATCAAAATGCAGATAGAACTGAAGACTCTGAATATTTGGGAGAGGAATCTAAAGATGGGAAGAAAAGGAAATCATTTACGCAGAAAAAAATAGTTTCGGCAACTAAGTCCAAAAATGTTATAAACAAAAGCATGTTCGCAATACGCGCAACAGAAAATGATTCTCATCAGTTTTATTTCAATGAAATTGGGGGGCACAACACTGATATGAGAGAGGTGGGTTTCAGCAATAATTGTGATTTACTTGCAACTTTAAGTTCCGATGGTCACTTGAGATGCATGTCAATTAATGAAATCGGGGCAGGATCTCAACATGATTATAATATTCGACATCTTGATCCCGATGCCAAATTTGCATTCACGCAAAATTCTAAACGGCTCTTAATCGCTTCGAATACAAAATTATCGTATTATAAAATCACGTGGAGCAAGGAGGAAAGAAATATAGAATTGATGAAAGAGACGAATATCTTTTTTACCAAGGTTACGGCAATACAAGTATTGGACGTTGAAAAATGGATGACGATAGCTATTGCTGGTGAAAGTATATCTGGAAAACCGATCGTTCAAATCTTGAACCAAAAAGGTGAAAATGTTGCGAGTCTAGGTCAGGAATTGCCGATATCAAAAACTGCTCATAAACGGGAGAAAGATAAGCGCTGTCTTCCCAAGGAAGCAATCTTAAAGTCCTCCCCAGATGACCGCGTATTCGCAGTTTACGGCGTCGGACACGCAGAAGGTGTCGGGGACACAGACATAGGAATTTTTGAAACAAAGAGGAATACGGAAGGGTATGCGGTGGGAGTGCAGTTGAGCCTGATGTTATCCGGTCATACGAGTCCCGTGGTTTGTTTTACTTGGAATGATAACGGCAAACGCGCGGTTTCGTTGTGTGCCGATGGCACCTGGCGCCTGTGGGACACTTCTGCACGATTCAACGATCAAGACAAGCCGCGCTTATTTTCGGGAGAGCAGCATCTTCCAAGCAATCTGAAACCAGCCCTTGCTGCGCTCTGTCGAAGCGGTACTGTGTTAGTTCTTGCATTAGTAGTAGAGCGCGATATATACTTCTGTGCACCTGCCAATGGCGATGTATTGCATCATGTACCACGAGCTTTCGGAGGAGGAATATCTAGATTTCTTTCCAATCCTAACGGCTCAATTTTAGCGGCGGTCGTTGTGGGGGCGAAGCGCATATCGCTGTGGAAGTCTCCACCTACGTAGCCTATCTTTGGTGGTTCGACTTTGCCTCTTTTCACTGGTCCGAATTCCAGTAGCAAGATTTAAGAATAATAATGCGCGAAAATTGTCGTGGGATCCCTGCATCGCCCTAACTGAGAATCGTTTTATTACTCAAAAATAAAATACTAGTAAGTAGTATTTGTTGTTACCACAGTGACATCTGAGTACCAAGGAAATATAGGAGCTACAGCACACATAGCGATAGCTTACAAGCCGATAGTATATAGGAGATAATTACATCGAATTTTACATCTTTTACCACCGAAAATCATATCGTCATTTATTCGTACGAGGAAGAGAATGGAGGAGATGAATCACTCCCTCAGAAGCGAAATGGTCTTCGACAAATCGTCTCATCACCATCTCTAGACTCTACTATGAACATCGATGTGGAGGAAGCGCAAAGAGGCTCAGGGTGGGCGGTAGGAATTTTTTCTCGTTTCCAAGTGCTAGTACTACATCTGAGACTTACTTTATCAGTGCCAAGCTATTTCAAGTTGAGAAGTGACTACTGTTCATCCTAAAAGCAAGTTGGTGCATTGAGAGGAGTTGGATTTGTTGTGGGAGATGTATTGTTCTTATCAACATGATTGTCGTGTAGCATAATTCAATGACTACCAAGTGAAACAAACCATACAGGAAAAGTCGTATCTTTGATTCACTAATTTCAACCCTACTGGTAAAATAGTTGCAGACGAAGGGAAAGGCGGAGGAGAGCAATAATTCTGTCGACTAAAATTTCTCTTATCTGGATTAGTATATTGCATATATTGCCGATTCGAAACTGCCCCGGATAACTCAAATAGCAACGATCTCACCCTCTCTTGGGCAGATTATCAGGCCAGATGCCTTCTCTTTCAAGATTAATTCTCATGCGCTGAAAAACACCTTCCATCGCCACGTGGATTTCATTGATGCCCGCGTCAGGCAAGGCATTCATAAGCTTGGTGTGATCCAAAGTATTGTTCGATCTCCCAGCTTTCAAGATCTTAGCCTGTTCATCGAGAGTGAAATTCGTGTAGGTGTAAGTTGGGTCAATATATTTCTTGTAGAGATCCAAAATCTCGTTGTGGGATATTGCCCCAGGGTTGCAGAAGTTATAAATTCCAGTCAATTTCTTTTCAGCCATTATCAGACTTGCCGGCAGTAATTCAGTCAGTACAGTCATCGAATTGGGAACATTAACTACTCGATCGTATTTCACGATTTTAGTGATGAAGTTACGTGAAGCTAAGTCGTCGCTTATGGGCATACGCACACGCAAAATGCAGGTGGTTGGGAATTCCTAAATCGAAAATACGTTAGCAGTAAAACAAATTTGAGTACAAAAGGCTTACCTTGAGCAAATCCTCAACCATAGCCTTCGTGTGGCTGTAGAATGACCCATGAAAATTAGGTTTATCTTCCTCCAAAAATCCCGGGCCGCCAATGACATGATCATCATCATATTCAAATATACAACCAGTGGCATAAAGTAGATGATGGATTCCTCGAGAGTTGCATAAATCGGCGATATTGAGTACCCCAATCACGTTGGCGCGGATAGTTTCGGCACGATTACTTTCGCACCAGTCGACATTAGGACGACCAGTCACTCCAGCTGCATTCAGTACGTGTGTTGGTTTATACTGATCCAATTCTTTAGCAACACTCTCACGATTTTCTGATCTTGATTCAGCCAAGTAGAAAGTTTTCCCGGAAGCTTGGAGCAGTTTGATAAGCTTTCCTCCAATCCACCCTGTCTTTCCGAATAAAAGATAAACCTGCGCAAGAAGTACGTTAAAGCATTAACTACTATCACATCTTTACCTAACCATACCTCGGCTTTTTCCTCGCTCATAACAAGTTTTCAACACAAAGAGATCCACAATTAAAGTTTCATGTTTCAGTTTGTGAAATCCTCGTAAGATTTTGATAAATTGATGGACATAATTAGTATTATTAGTCTAACAGGTCGCCCTACCTTTAGAGTAATAATTCAACCTTGCGGAATTAACTACAACTTATTATTAATTGTGAAACGATGGCAGATGCTCCAGGTTAGTTTTTCAGTTGATATATCCGTATGTGTTTAAATTTTTATGTCAGCTGTAGGAGAAGGTCGAGGATTTGGACGTGGACGAGGCGATAGAGGTGACAGGGGAGGCAGGGGTGGACGCGGTGGTAGAGGTGGTAGAGGGAGAGGCCGTGGACGTGGGGATAAAAATGAGAAAGATGAGTGGGTCCCGGTGACGAAACTTGGTCGATTGGTGAAGGCAGGGAAGATTAAAACGGTGGAAGAAATATTTCTTTATTCCTTGCCCATTAAGGAATATCAGATTGTTGATCACCTCATTCCTCCAGACTCTTTGAAAGATGAAGTGATGAAGGTTATGCCTGTTCAAAAACAAACATCTGCAGGCCAGAGAACCAGATTCAAGGCCTATGTTGCTGTTGGAGACTGCAATGGTCATATTGGGCTCGGTCTTAAAGCAGCTAAGGAAGTAGCGACTGCTATTCGTGGGGCCATTATTAATGCGAAGATGAACCTAGTTCCTGTACGTCGCGGCTACTGGGGTTTAAATTCCGGTCTACCCCACACTGTACCGAACAAAGTCACCGGAAAATGTGGATCAGTTCGTGTTCGGCTTATTCCGGCCCCGCGAGGTTCTGGTATTGTTGCCTCCTTAATTCCTAAGAAGTTAATGAATATGGCGGGAATACAAGATGTTTACTCCTCGTCAACCGGCCACACCAGAACTCGCGGCAATTTAGCGATGGCAGTTTACGGTGCATTATCGAAGACCTACAACTTTCTGTCACCAGAGCTCTGGGTACCTACTGAGTTTCAACCAACCCCTCAACAGGAACATACGGACTTATTGTCTAAGCCTGGGAAATATTAGTTGCGCAAGAATAAGAGGATCATAAATGTTCTGATAACTACCTGTTGGACTTTGTACAAAGTTCAGTCTAGGAGAGCGTGCTGGGCGAGCGCTACGGTGCGTGTGTGCCGACCTGGACTAATGGGTAAACCTCTCTAGTGTCAGTAATCCTATTAATCAATATTATTCTACCAATTTTGTTCTACGTGGATAGCGGTTGTTCATTATGGTACTTTCTTATGTGATACTATCCATGACAGAGGAAAACAATTAACTTATCTACTACTGTAGCAGCGTAGAAAGGTAGGAATAAGTTAATTTGATGTTCTTAGGTTGTTTTTAGTGGTATGATCTGGTACTTATATTACAACACTTGGGTTCATGAGATCATTCTAAGGAGCGAAGGATAGAGTAGGAAAAAATTTATCCGCTCACCAGTATATTGTTATTTCGTGGAGCGGCGCGGGAAACATAAGCGCATTTTTTCGCATGGAGGGGCACCGCACGAGTAGTAAAAATTAATTTTTTGTGAAGAGGACGGGGGTTAATTATTTTGCGTGACTGAGGAAGCATTTATTCGAAAAAATCAAATATTAATAGTTTCCTATTGTCAGTATGAGGATTCCTTGCTGAGGTGTCGTCTTCATCACTGAAGTAGTATGCATTCCTCGCTCCTGATGCCGGTTGCTCGTCTCCTTCTTGTTCCAGATTCAGAATATAAAACTACTTTTACTACTGCTACTACCGTCACAATTCTCCTACCACTGAGCAATTTTATTGTCGAAACAATTTATACGTATGCGCAAAATTCTAGACAACGAGGAGGATCATCCTCTTTGTTTTACTATATTCGTACTAACGAAAGAATATAAGAACATTCAAACACACAACTTCTATTTACATCACCTGACAAATTGTCACGAGGATTATACATTCTCAGAGTTGCCCAGCAGAAACCAGACCGAGACTGCGCAATGCCCCACCCTCCCTTTTCAGTCAGCCTGCCCGGCCCTCACCCACATTCCAATCAGTCCATCTCCTCCACATACTCCGCATCCTCAACAACGTCTTCATCCCACTCGTCCACCTCTTGGATCTCACGGAACAGTTCACGGATTCTTGTCGCTCGGCATATCGATACCAATGACAAACACAACAAACACGAAACGGCCGACAGGATCCCTATAACCCACTGTACATTGACGGATATGCGGTCAAGCGCCGCCGGGGCGGAGTAGACCTCCTCGCTATCGTCGGTGCCATTGAAAGCAGTCACGTGACCTGTGACCACAAGCGCGAACGGCTGCGGACTGGTCAACGCATGAGCGGATACAGTCACGGTGAAGTTCGTGAACGGCGGCGGACTCTTTACTACTATCATTTCAACGTTGTCCAACCTACTATACGCGTTGTTTGGAAGAGGCAAGTAGGCTACTTTTGTTACCGCATTCCTCAATGTGAGGTCGAGGTCATTGACAAGCATTTGTCTTGCTCCACTAAGGCCGGGAGCGTCTGTGTAGGCTAGAGTGACACGGAGCTCTTCCGTATAGGCACCCGTCTGAATTATGTATGAGACAGTCTTTTTCTTGGAGGGGATCGCCGCCCACAGTGAGCCCGTGGTATTGCTGGCGGACCCAATAACGAACAGACTGATGGGTTTTGTTCCGGAAGGCCCGAAATTCAACACCGTGTCCAACTTTATCCGCCCGTACCCTTGAGTGAAAGACGGGTAGCCAGTTACAGAGGTGGACGTGCCGCCATTTCCAAACACCAAACTCATATTTTGGCCCGAATGAATCAGGACGGCTTTGATAAGTGCGCCAGAGGGCGTAAAGGAGATGCCTGCACCTCTTCGTCCCGCAGGATAGAATCCAGTTTG
>VKHC01000019.1:0-28652 GCA_015143735.1 Synura sp. LO234KE | reverse complement strand
TGGGGTTTTAGTGGTGGACTTTGGGTGGTACCACTATAGTCGGTACCACTATAGCATGGATTTTTATCCACTGATGTCTGAGTGCGTCCATTAGAAATATCACACTTGGACTCCTCAATAGTCGCGGCAACATTTTTGAACAAAATGAATATTCATAACTGATTCGGGTGTAGTATTTATCATATGTTTATATGCGGAGGCCCATGGTGGTGCGCGACCATACTGGAATCACAGGACGAATTTTCTTTTGTAGACACTTGCTTAAAATGTGTCAGATACCAAACGCTCCTCTACGACTTAGTGTTTGCTCGTAGAATACAAATTATCTGTATCGATAATTCTGACTAAGTACTAGTACACACCGCTCTACCTACTCAATAACCAACTACGCGTAGATAGACGAGCTGCTCCTCCCTGATTCTCCTAGTCATTTTTGTTCTTTTTAAAATAATACTTATAGCGAGTTTTAAAAAATTAATTTTCCAAATTGATTGAATCACCGAATCGACCATACAGTTCGGCTTTTAACACCTTTTGACGTGATAAAATATTGTCCTCTTCCTGCTTTAAAACAACCTTCTTCTCTTCAATTTTCTGTATCAAATATTTATAAAAACTATAGTTAAAACACAGCTCTTAAGTCCGTGTAATTTCTTACTTTTATCTTTGATTCACAATATTCATTCGCAAAATCTTGATTGCATTCCAAAAATGAATCCCCAATAAATACCATAGCGTTTTCATCAGTGCTAAGCGCAAGCTCCGTCGATGCATCATCTAATTTTTCTGCATCTGCTTCCACTTGCGCAATTTCTGCTTTAACTTCGATTAGGCGATTATTTAACCGCCCAAACTCGTTAATCATTTCCTGATCGACAAGTCGAACCTAGAAAATATATTTTCATGAGAAAACATGAACGAAAGAGGCTTGCAGAGCTTAGATGCTTACTTCTATATCCTCTTTACTTGTCATTTTATCAACCTTTTAACCTAGCGCAAATAATTAACTTCTCAAATATTATTCATTGTTCCTGTGGTGCATCGCTCGAAGTTGGTGAGGTGTTTATCGTAAGTAACTTTTAAACATGACTTGGGTGCTCTCGAAAGCGGCATACGCTTTCGCCATATCATTATCCGCCAGAAACACATTAAAAGTGTTGAAAGCTTTCTCTAAAGGGGTTTTCTCTAAAGGTGATGATTCATTTGCTGAATACTCCGACGAAGCTTACAGCATTTTAATGTTTTGGTCAATTCATGGCTTCTTCATGGTGTGGGAATATTTATTCGAATACTTTGTTTCTTGGATTCCTGGATATTTTTACTTTAAAAGCGCTTTAATTCTTCTGATAGCATTTCCTAAAGTTAGAATAGTTAATTTGGTTTTCTCCGATTTGATGGTGCCTATCCTTGAAAGATGCTATGAGAATCTTAGGAGAGATAAGCCTCTGCCGACTGCATTGGAAATGGTTTCTTTTTTGCCATGGCTTGTGCTGATAACGATATTTCCGATTCGCACAATCACAAATAGTGTCGAAATCAACTGTGCCCTTAATGACGAAGTAACTGATCCTCGCATAATGAATGCAATAGAATATTCAGATGAAGAATATTACCCTCAGATCGAAGAGGTATCAATTAAAAATGAATCACAATCAGAAATAAGCGAAAGGTTGAATGTACGGAGTCCGATGGACACTGTTTCACCAGTCATTGGTCCGTCACTTCAACGTAACGACATTTCCAGCGTGGCCCCTCCACCCATCCCCGTGGCGCATAAGACGATCGAAGACAGCACTGAGGAAGAAACTCACTTCACCTCCGCAGCCTCGTCCTTCTTCTCCTCTCCATTCAAACCCGAGTCCACCACCACACTAGCTCAGGAAACCAATTTCAGCTCCAATTCCATTCCAATCTTTGTATCTCCACAGCGCTCTTCCGAATCCATCACCACGCCCACCAAACTACAAACTCGACTTGAGAAGGCAAGTGCTGCTCTTGCCTCTCCACCATTTCTCTGCCCTTCGATTGGGTCGATACCACAAACGACCTTAACAAATTCGCAACGTATTACCGCTATATCATGAAAATTTTCGTGGCTGTAGAGCCTGCACTGCTCTATTTATCACTACCGATAAGGCGCCATTTCTTATTGCCAATATGGACTGAGTGGGCTGTCTTGTCTTGTTTATGTCTACAATTGCTTTATGTCATGAGTCTCCGATAACACTCACCTGGGAGGTGTGCTGGCGAATCGCTACAATCTATAATTGTCTAAATTATGAAATCCCGCCTTTCTCTGTTTCGCCACACTCCACCCCTCTCTCCCGTTGAAGCGAGGAAGTGCGCGAACTATTGAGTGGATGCAACCTCACGAGCAATCGCCTGTTATGATGTCAACTTTTATTCCCGCACTCTAACGGCCTCGATGGCCTCCTCCAGTAATCCCACCGCTCGAATTTCCGAACAATCTCGTGTTCATCTCCTTTAGTTTGTTCCTGAAGTATATCTGCCCTCTTTGACGAGTCTGCTTGTCGTTTTCGCGTGGCACCAGGTTATGGAAACTTCTCGTCGACTAAGCCTACTGGCCGACCAGCGACGGGCTAGCCACGCGCAAATAACTGCCAGCTCGACCCGCGATATCACTAGTCCACTTGCTGAGAGCCACCGCCGACAGTCCGACCAGAGCCCTACTTCAACATCCCTCTCAACAGTAGGAGTTTCGCCTTATTCCATGAACCCTACTGCAGTCCCACCCGGGGAGGTGGTTGAGGCAGGCCGACCTGTCAGTATAACCGAAGCGTCTACCCCGCCGACCAAGACAGGACGATCGCCGGGCTCTGGATTTCGGGGTCGCCTCCTTCAAGGCTTCCGCACGGTGAGCTCTACACCGCTGATTACCTGCCGCTCTTTCTCTCGTCCTTGACATCCTCTATTCTCCTCTGCTGCCGCACCCCACTGGCAGCTGCTCACCGGTGATGAATCGGGATCTCTCCGCTCTACTCTTGATCTGCACTCCCCTCCGTCCAATTCAAAAGTTCGGCGCAGGGAACAGAAAGATGTGGTTTTTTCGAACCCACCTTCGGCACGCTTCTCCGCTCCTGCACGACGGCCAAGCAAACCAAGCGCAGAATGCCTTCCCACCACCCGTCCCACATCGTATTTGTTCTCTCGTTCATCAGATCATAGAAACAAGTTGGCCTCTAGCCAAAATGCGCGTCCTGTTGCTCCTGTTATCGAGAAACAAATCAAAAAGGAACAATCGACATTTGGACGATTTGCACTACGATCGTCCCGCAGCAACCAGCCTTCTGCTCCTCCTACAGACCGGCCCAGGTCCTCATCTGGAGTCTCTAAGTAGTTGATTTTTCGCATAACAAACTGATCGATTTTATGTTGGTGGTCATCCCTCCTCTTGAGTGATGCCGTTTGGTTCCATACTCTCACTCTCTCTCTCTTAATATCTCAATACCTCTCTCTCTCAATATCTCTGGAGGATATCAACCAGTTCGTTTACTTTATTCCCTCCCTACAGCAGTGTGCTGGTGATATGATAGTAAGGAGGTTTTAATTTATGCGCTGACCTGGTGCATTGTCGAGCCAGTCATGACATCGATTTGATAATATCTGTGCGAAGTAAATAAGATTACGAATCATATTTTAAGCGATTGCGGAGAGAGTTAATTTTTCTAAACATTCTCAACTTCTGTAGTCATATAAAAAAATAATGCACTTTCTATCATACTTGCGATAGGAGGAGGATGAAAAATTAGTTTGTTACGGCACCGTCCTACTGCTCCTCCTGAACTACTCTTTCTTATCGTCAGAACGAGGACCGTCATGTAGGAGATTGGAATAGTGCAGGGAGGCTATTGCTTAAGAAGGGAAAGGTAACCCAGGTCTCCAACAAACTCAATACCGGACCTGAGGACAGGGGAATTAATTCAAAATCGTCTAAAATTTTTGAAAATTTCTTTAGCGAGCTTGAACTCGAATGAATTTACTATCCCATGAAATAAACCTTTGGTCCCAAAGATGTTTTGAGGAGGATGATTCGTGCTCGTTATGATGGCTGTTTTCAACCAAACATTTGGCACGCCCATCGAATGGGCCTGACCTTGATCAACTGCAATTTTGCAACAACACTCAAGAAAAGATACAGAATGCCAGATGATGATCATAGATGATCCTTTCGAAGAGGCGCTTTAGTCCTCTCCAATTCAAAGCTGTTACACCACTTGGTTTCTCTCTTTTATGTCCCCGACATCATATTTTATGGAGAAGACTGCTGGCGCTGCACCTTCATAATTTGAATTGACGCGACAAATCTCGTAAGACTGGTTCAGCGTGGAGATCAGATTTTGTCCCACAGTTCCTAATGGATCATATTCGGCGGACGCACCCTTCTTCTTTTCGTCTGTCTTCGAGACTTCACCTTTCAACTTCACCACAATGCAATCTGGTCGTCAAGCGATAGCTGACGATTTTGTGGAGTCGTTCCAGGGGCTATTGAGCTGCTTCTCTGCCTCTCAAATAAATAGCATGGAAAGTAGATTCTTCCTGCCAAGCAGTGAAAATAATTTGGTGGCCATGAAAGTCTGGTTATGCACCGCATTGTTATGAGCCATCGCAATCATTTTGACGCACCTTGTACAGACTGTGTCAGGTCGGGATAGCGTTTCGTCCTTACGCGCTCATCCTTTATTGGAACGGGAACATGCCACGGGGACGACTTGGAGTGACTCATGTTCGCCGAAGTGTCCCGGTGGAGAATCTCCTAAATAACATGCTCTACCTTCCTGACATCACGTTGCTACATCAGTTTGAAATGCTATGCAGAATTTGATTTTGAAATTTGTTTCTGTATTCCCTTCCTTGTCTCGGTCCGTGTGATGAACCAAATTTTCGAGAGGTGCATTTCACATATCACATGTTATACTGAGACTACACCCTTGCTGACATGACTGGCGTGTTAACAGGCGTTGATGTGACTTTCATCTCAAACACTTGTGTCTCGCTAACTATCAAAGAAATGGGTACGCGCGTTCACTTCAGCCTAGTTGGGAACGTTGTTCCGTACTAACCATCCCCTGGGGAGGACTTTGCTGCGCTTTCGGGCGGTTGCATTTTCCACTTCCCCCCGGTCACCGGATTCACCATTTGACACATCGGCATCCTTAATTTTAAGACATTTTAATTGGACAGGAATTCCTGTTGCTATATCTACCTATAATTATTAAATATTAAGATATACGACTTTAGCCATAACTGCAAACATGGAAATCGCCAGATATCGCAAGTACTACTTCTCACTCCCGACGCAATGCCCCCTACTTTCATTTTCTCAATCCTCTGGTGGCCAGCTATTTTACTTATATGAGTGTGAAATACATTCTTGTCCCTCTCCTAGATGGTGGGCGTTATTAATAGCGTCGGAATCAGTATCTCTAATTTGATCTCACCTTGAAAGGGAAAACGTAAAGATCAGTGTTGAAAACTACAATTATTTTTGAGTGCCCAGCAACTTCAACAGTTGCCCTTGCAAATTTCATCATCCCGCCGGACATTCATTTCTGGTACAGATGAGTTTTTGAGTCGATCTGCAGGATCAATAACTTTCTCAGCAAACCTCTCACCTCCATTTCAACACAAACCAAGTTTGATACATGGTTAGCTACTAGCGCCAAGTTCCGAGCGAGCAAGCACTCAGCAGCGGCACAGGCTCGAGACATTTTTTTCAGCGTTTGATCTTTTTTAACACTTTCCGATTGTATTCGCAGATCGGGGACAATATCGTAATCTGCATCACCTCATCTCGGCCGAATGCGGCGCAAATTCTACGGAATCACATGTTCAAAAGATAATCATTACTTTGAAGGATACCTTGGTCGATTCGAAAGGACAGACTGTTGCAACTGTAATCCAAGTATTATTTGAAATTGACGTGTTATCAACTCATTTTGTAACCGCCTATTTTTCTAATTAAAATTTCCAACTGAAATTGTCACTTCCAAAGTTTCTATTTCATTTTGACACAACCTGAATTTTGTATTGCCAATGACAATCACGTCGCCACTTTTCAGACGTAGCGAGTTGACAGACTTCTAGTTTAGATGGTAGTAAAAAAAGAAAGTGAATAATTATCATTTTTCAAAAATGCCATATTAAACAACATCGAACGAGGTGAGTGAACTTGTCATTGGTGCACTCGCGCAGGGTAAGTTTTCTGTAGAAACAAGTCACATCCACGTTTAAAGTAAACGATTGTACAGTTTTTAGTTTATCTGGAATATTTAATCAAACTGGAAGAAGCTGTTAGGAGCCTCCAGGTGGTCTAAATCCGCTTCTTTTATACCAAGCTGAAATTGACGGAATTCAAGAGTTGATAGATGGAGATCTTACAATCAGCTTGGATAAAATTCAAGAGGTCTTAGGGATTTGTACCGGAAAGGAGCTTTCAATCGCCACCATCTCAAACTGCAATTATGGACGATTTAACTGCAGGCTTAAGAGTTTCACTATATTGCGACAGCGGTGAACGAGGCTCTATGGCAAGAACGTAACCAGAGCGCTGTCTGGTTCCTTACACAGCGGGGAAACAAGATTGCGTTCGTTGATGCGGTTGGATTCAAAATGACCAGGCCGCTATAAGAAAGGAGGGAAGGAGCAGTACGTCGGACCTGCCATCAACACAAACATTTCTGTAGTTGCTGGTATGACTAATGTCGGAATATTACACTACGAAGTTTCGACGGGAAACAGCGAGCTATTCGCGTTAAATAGCTGATATGGCCGGTGCGCGAGACTACCTTTTTTTGGGAAACCCTGTGAGAATACAGCAACGATTAATATTGCATCACACAAGCTGTAATTTGTAATTGAAGGTCTTCAAGAAATTTCAAGTCGCAAAACCTGTTTACTGACAAACAACGGATAGCAGCGAGCTCTGATCCTTGAGCAAGGCGACGAGTCATTCTTAGGCCAAGATATTATAATTGATCATAAGCCCAACTGGTATTTCCAGGGACCAAAAATAGGGTATGAGACCGAGTACCAATGTGATGCAGAGTCTGAATTTCCAACAATTAAACTCAAACAAATTTTTTTGTGAAAGTTCTTGTCGATTCGTCTTTCCCCAAATTCATCTTTGTCTTCTTAAATTGCAGATATTAATGATTTTTCTTCTAATTTCTTGTTGTACTTTTGTTTACGATGATGCCTGACAGGCACAGATGATTCTAAACGAACTCTTGGGTGTTTCATGAAATATTAAGATCAATCGCTTAAAGAAAGGACGTAGACGCTCATAACCTCACAATCTAATTTACCATACTCTCAGATTACTAATTGTATTTCCACACGTCTGTTTGTCGTCGCCCCAAAAGACTCGGGCCCGCCTCAACTAAACATTCCGCCAAAAGTGGACGGATATGTAAATTTATTAAATATAGTTTCCGACGCAAGTCATCGTTTCCACTCCTTCTTATGTTACTTAGTTTGTTACCGTATGTTCAAAGCGGATATCATATGTTATGAACCCACGGTTTTTTACTGAAAAGTGTGAAAGAATAGCGAATATTTGGGTATATTGTAACCCAAAGTGTTTGTCACGGTCAAGATTCTTGTACTTCTGCTGAATGAATTTACCATGAATAATGGAATTGCTCAATGCTCAATCTATCAAGAAAAGTAAAATAAAACCTTTGAGTCCCGTGTGCATAAATCGTAAAATGAAAATTTCATATTTTTATTCTATTTACTTTCGTGAAAATCATAGAAGACCATTGCTTTAGGCTACCATTACATACGCACTACGCGGGTTGAGATTTGCCAATCTGGCTCATATAGGTGCTTTGCACTATATGCCTGTCGTGGTGTCTTGCTAAGCTAAGTTTACTTTCAAAAAAAATACGCACTACGTAAGTGGCGGCAGAAGCAGGTAGCTGAATTCTTTCTTGTAGGCTCTAATCTAACCTGTTTTTCCTCGTTCCTCCAACTCGCTCGTGTCAACTGGTGCCCAAATCATTCCTCGTGCCGGCGCTGCTCTTGTAACACTCTGCACGGCTCTGATTGTAACTACAATATAGGGTAATGATAAGGTGGCGGTGGGCGATGAGCCTTAGTACGTGCTTATTATTCTACCGCTGCAGAAGGAAACCATTTTCATGGAGGCTACAATTCTTGTCTCCCGACCACGGAATGGGCATGGATCGTGGTTGGGTGCGTATAAATATTACTGCACAGTCCACCCCACCCGTAAATGTTGGGGAGCCAATATTTCTTATTTGCTGTGTGATATCAGCTTAAGAATAGTACATGTATGATTTAGTGTTTTCAAAGCCGATTTCACAAATTTTTGATTTCAAATCTCTATTACCCGGTCCTTGCTTGTAGCATGATGCTCTGAATTCACAAGTTCTATCATTTGAGTAATGGTAGGAGCGAAAGTTTAGATTTTGCTTATATTTAGTAAATATATTGGCAAATTTTAAATATCGTCTATATGGGAATGATACGAATATCAAGGATGGGATACTATGAAGTTGTTTGAGTAAGTATATCGAAATATTATGGGCAATGTGCTATTAGTGTCACCACGGCCGTTAGTGGTACAAGCAAACACCACCAATAAGAATCAGGGTTCATCGGTAGATCACCAAAATCAATCTGTAGGTGAAAATCATAATTTCTATTTTCGAATGGTAGATTGATAGGGGTTGAAGTTTGAAAATTATCTAGTTAACAAACATATCTGGACTACGAAAAAATCTTCCGATAGCATCGAATATATTTACTGTCTGGAAAGGCCAGCGGATTTTGTTCTTCTTCGACTAAGACGTTTTTACAAAGAAAGATTGCTTCGTATTTACCCCACAAGGTAAAGATAATTGAGCTGAAAAAAAAATCTGCTCTTGTTGATATTGATTATGGCTGGGTCGCTTGAACCACTGGTGCTGGTGCGAGTTAAACACATCGTTTGTACACCGATTTATCTGTTAGTAGTTTATTGGAAGTTTCTTTTCAAAATTTCCCTCTCCGTCTTACACATGGGAATACATCATCCCTAAATGAGTTACTTATGAACCTGGGTAAGTGGTAAAAGGAATCAACAAGCAAAATATTTAATTAAATCGTTCGCGGGAATCGTTTGTTCAAGGAAATTGTATAAGAAGGGAGGAGATAAAATCATAATGAAAGGAAAAGTGCATGCCATCAGTTTTTGTGTGTTTTTGTAATAGCTATATGCTACAGCCAGCGATACCTTGTGGTTGATGGCAACAGGTGCCCTACTATTTACTCGTCCTTCTTTCGAGTAGCAAGGTCATGAGAATCGCCTGAACACTCCTCTCCTACGTCCATCGAAGTTATGTATCTGTGTCCTAATCAAGTTACGATATACATGTAGATGATCACCAGCGTTAAACGATATTAGGAACTGACCGCTAAGCTTCCGCACCGCTCATTTACAAACTCTCACCAAGCTATGGGGTTGAGACTGGTGGGGAATATCACGGCAGTTTGTATTCAATGTTCACGTCCAGGGCGTTGAGCACGATCTGGCTCTGACATGACCACTCTGACCGCCTCCACCAACGAGTCGACCTGCGCCAATGTCACGGGCTAAAGAAATAGGCACACCACGTCACACCACATCCAGAGGTGACAACATGATTAATCCGACAAACAGTGTGTATTTTAGATTGGTGAGACGAATAACTCGCCTTATAGATAGGCCACCACAGTGGGTACGGGAGAAGTGAAGGGGCAGAGGAAGAGTCCATTTGTAGCGCTCGGTGGAGCTCTTCTCTACGAGGCGGGGACAGGAATGGTTGATGGAAGATTGGACATGGGATGTGGAGACGCACTTTCATACCTCACTTCACACAGTAATGTGTCTGGTTTTAAGAAAGAAATACTCGACAATCCAAGTTGATTTTCATGCATGGATCCCTTCGGTAAGAGTATGGAGTGTATCGGAGCCACGGGTTTGGTGCAGCCTAGCACCGGATGATGGGGAAAGGACAGGCGGAAATTTCCAATCACACATGGACGCGATGGTAAGACACTGTGCGATGCAGAGTACCGTCTTACTAGTGAGGAAGGCTCCACTCCAGGTTCTTGCTTTAGAGAGGGAGAGGTTCTGGGTACTAGTGAGAACACAGATATGGGCGGCCGCGCGCTTCACAAGTCTCGCCATCGAGCCCTCAAGAACGAGGTCGTCTGGCGCTGTTATAAGCTCGTCTTCCCGCGTGAAAAACAGGTTGCTCGTCAACCCTTCGGTCAAATCATACATCCCTATGACCTGATCGTTTAGAGTCTCGTAACGAGCCATAATGGTTTCTGAACATGTTAATGGTCGCAATCGCTCGATGCTTTTCCTCTCTGTTGGCCAAGAACTAACTTTAACTTTTGGATTACTTCGAGTATACGCCTGAACGTCCACGGCGGTACTTATACTATCTTGAATTGGGGCGCCAAGCATGAGATCAAACGAGTTACTTTGACAATGTAACTCCAGTCCATCACCATTATTCACCCCCGCGAGTATTGTTACAATTGATCTTTGATTCGGGCTTTTTGCATCAATTATTATCCCCGGTACCGTGAGAGATCGCAATAATGAGTAAGCGAATGAAGCAATGCAATCATTCCTAAATGGGAAAACTGACAAAAACGATTCATATAACCGAAATGTGTGGAAAGGTAAATCCAGGGCGCCATAGCTCGTAAGTGGAATAACTGTGTAGGCCCCGCACGATTTAGATTCTAAAAATTCTCTGGGGCTGAGACTAGATAAGCATGCAAACAAGATTAATTCATTCATGATCAGAAAAGTGCCATATAATTTCATCAAGACTTATGGAGCCATCGGCGTGAAGTTAGGAAGTAAAAGCAATCAAAATATTCGAATAGCTCAAATAGAAAAGTAATAGTAGTTATCGATGAAACCTGAATACCATAATGGCGGTGAAAGAAATTGAATTTAAAAACTAACAAATTCATTAATGCGATCATTTTACTTGCTCGTCCTTTTCGCTGTGAAATTCTTTCTGATCAGTGAGTGTTCCGATCATATGCACTTTAATGGAAATGTGCCTGCTGGTAAGCTTTGTTATTATCTCTTCGCTCAATTACCATACTTTCATAGCAATTGCATAGGTGCACCACCTGACCCGCCGATATCGCCCACAAAATTAACAAAAAGGAACTCCTTCAAAAATTCTCTCTCTTACCCCACTTCAAATCCAAAGAAATCCTCTCGAAAAACGATTCGTCCAACACTTGCACCCACGATCGATCAAACGTACTATTACGAAGACAGTCAAGATGACGATGAAACTGATGATGATTCAAGAACTGATGATGATAATAATGATGATACAGATGATGAGATACAAATCGCGTATCCCTCCTCTTACCCCAGTGCTGTTCCTACTACGATTTTCCCGACTGTAGCTCCAGTTAGGAGAAGAATTAAGCGACAGCCAACTCTGGATCCCACCGCATCTCCATCAATCGAATTGCAGCCAACAGTGTACTACTACAGCCCATCACCGTCCCCGTCCACGAATAATAGCGAGTCAACAGTACCGTCGGTATACTACTCCACAGAAGAGCCAACGGGATCACCCACTGCGACATCTAATGATATTAACAATGCGGTGGAGGGAGATATCTCCAGCAGTCCCACCCCAATGCCCACTAAACAAGAAGATCCTGCCCCAATTAGCGGCGAGGAAGGTGCCGATGACGATAAGCCTCCTTCTGAATTAGACGCACCAGTCGAGCCCTCCCGAGTAGAAAGAAGAGGTGAGTGTAAATTCCAGATCTACCCAGAACCCATAGAATGTGCTACAACCATAAATTTTAATCATCTTGTTTATACCGTTCACTTCTACTCCATCTGCATACCTACAGTACCTTTCGGGGAAGTCGTGCTTGCTACACTCATACGCACGACAGCGATCGTGTTGGTCCTCGTAGCGATTGGAGTGGCGTGGTACGAAAACAGAGATGCGATACGGACATACATCGCTCGGGGCTCCTGGCGTGGGGCGGGGGTAGTGTACCAGGAAGTGGAAATGGAAGGAGGGGCTCCGGAGCGGCTCGGCCCAGAAGGAGCGGATAGGGACGCCCAGCGGTAGAGGCAGGGACACCACTGTATCTGGAAAGAACAAATTATTTGGAATATTTTGTATGTGACCAGTCGTCAAGTTCTGTGATCAGTTGATGGCCAGGGAAACGGTGGCTGGTGCCCCTTGACGTCAACTTTACCTCGAGTAGTTGGGCCTGTCCTTACTCTATCAAGCACTGGACGGATGCCGTGAAATGCAAACGCTACTCTGTTTTGAATACCGAAGATTTATTTTATATCCTTTTTTAAGCGTTAACCATTCTTAGTATATTGATCTGGCGAATATCGTATCGTTAGTTTAGAACTCGAGTGACAAAAAAACAGGTGAAGCAAAAAAGCAAATCCGTACTATCCCCAAGCAAACAATCTACTCTCTCTATGTTCCAACTCGTTAACTCCGCGACCGAGTTGAGAACTCGGGGTGTCTGTAGTCGGAGTAAAAAATTTGTCCTCACCAAAAACATCACCCTCCCGCTCGCATTAAGGAAACTCCTGCTCTCGACTCTCCTCTCGCCGGCGGTTCAAGGCGACGGACGCCTGCTGCCATGCGGGGGAGGAGAAGCGTCCGTTGCTCGATTGTGAGATAGGTGATGATGATAGGAAGGCAAGGGTTGAGATCGCCGTTTTGAGGTCCTCAGCGGCACCGACGAGCTAGCATGCTGGTTAAGTCGAGGAGTTCTTGGTGAGGATAACTGGTGGCCGCAAGAGGTCTTCTCTCACACGGACACAAGACAAAAACGTGCGCACCAGCGTACGATTCTGCAGCACCAAGAAGTCGCCGAACGATCAGTGAATGTGTTTGAGGCGGAAGAGAGGTGGTGAGGGGAGTCAAGGGTCGGACAAGAGGCGACGAACTCTTCTTCTGGTTGACTTCCGCGGACTTTGAAGCGCTTGACGTCGCTCTGAATACCGAGGTTCTGTAGCTTTGCGTCCACCGAAGAGGTATAGACCCTCGGTACATGATCCACCCGAGCACCATAGGCTCGGCGGCGGGCACCACCATGAAAAATTCTTGCTGATGTTTGTTTGAACAGCCTCAGGGATTTCTGTGGGAAGAAGAGCCTATGGGAAATGTTGAAGTTAGCCGCCGTACCGATTCCCATGACATATCCTGCAACCCTCTGGCGAGTATACCAGTTGCATTTGTTGCGGGTGGTGTCAACTTTTCAAATCGGCGTCGAGAGCATGTTTCTTGGACAAGAGTGCGTACGACTTCCCGCGCGCTTGAATCCACAATGGATGGGGGTAGGAGCGAAAGACGTGTGAGTAAGTGTCGTCGGAACAGCGATCTTCTGAGGTGCAGAGCGAGCTTGTGAAGAGGGCATGTCCGGCTGCCGACCCATGAACTTACGCGCAAAGATTACGTCCGATGGTCCAATGGTTCCAATATCGTTCGTGCAACAGCGTCACAGCAACTTCTCATATTAGGGGGTTCCTCTGGTGAAGCGGTCGACTTTCCGGATACATGGCGCTTGAGATAACTGGATGAATTGTACTCGTGCCTCCACAGGAGTGAGGAGTGGCGCGCCCGTGAACATGTTACTCCACGGCCAGGATTCCTTAAGTACCCCGACGGGAGCGAGACAATCGGACGAAGAGCGCATTTTGAACGAGGAATCTGCCAAATGGTTAGAAGAGAGGTCTAAACAGAAAGGCGAGACTCCAATCCGGTCATGCGAAGACACTGGTGTGAGGGAGTAAGGGCTGAGGGGGATTGCTCGTCCAGAGCCTTCGCGTAAGCCAGCGTTGTCATCGGACTCAGTTGCAAGCGCGCCCAGTCGTCACGTAGGCATTCCATCACCTTTGCATGTTAATGGTGAAGGGGAGAATAAACTTACAGGTCAAATGCAGCAGTACCGAATTGTTTTGCAGCCCTCCTCCTATGGTACTGGCTAATAGTAGTAAGATAGTGAGGTTCCCTGTGGGGTTACATCTGGACGAAAAGACGGGTATCATCTTCCGGGACGAACAATAAAGCGATCTCATTTACCCTCCATCAGGCGAAACAATATTAATGGAGGAAGAGGCGGCCAGCACGGGGAGCTGCCCATACCACCTTTTAAAAAACTCAAGACTACTAACTCTGTTGGATACGAAGATGACAATTCACTTGCTCTCTTCTTTCCTAACAGTGCACCTGTACCAGCTCGTTCAAAGCCTCTTCGTAGAGGAAAAGTTAATATTATTTATAATTAATCCACAAGGCCTGGTAGTAGCTAAATATCACACCAAAGTACAGTCGCTCAGGTCGTACTACTACTTAGGAGTGAACTTTTTACCGCCCTCTATCTACCAAATTACAAGTTTTGTTACGGGGAAGAGGGAACTGAGTAAGTACCAATGGTCGTTCTCTAGCTTAGACTTCAACTAAATCCACATAGTACGCACTCAAAAGTTAGAAGGGTAGCTCCAGCCTGGGTTACTGATTTCATGCTCATGCTCCCTCCCGTGCAATCCTTGATGGATCAGGTAGAGCAGTTTTCGCTCACTTAGGGAGAAATTCTAGTCACCCGACTTGGCAGAAAATCATCTATGTTATATATCTATGTTCTTGTTACAAATTACTTTACATTACTTGTAATTCAGTTTAACTTATATTTAAATTAAAGTGGAGTTTTATCAATCGTACAGTAAGATACGCCAACGAAAATAACAAAACACATTTTGAGTGCGGCGGGCATGGAGGATGACAAGTCTAGCTAGTTTCTTAGTCAATCTACCAGTACGTCCTACGGGAGAACTCATCGATTGCTAACATACACAATTTACTTAACGCATACCCATGGTTTGAAAACATAATCGGAAGTTCGGTATGCTGAAGTGAGAGAGGAGGTAATGGAATAATAACAAATGATAGGCGAAATGGAATTGCTATTATACAAATACTTACTACCCGTGGCAATCATATAAATACTTACTACCCGTGGAAATATACATTTCTTTAAAATTAACTTTCACTTTCCAAATATATTTCTATTTTTATTTTTACTAGAAAACTTTTACTTAATTTTTTAAGGAACATGGATTCAGAGAATCTTCCCATATTGAGCTGCTGTGGGAATTCTACCTTACGTGGATCAAATTTTAGTAGTTCTGCGTTCAGTGTTAGCTGTACACTTCATCCCTTTTCAGCCCAACCAGGTGTTTCTTGCGACAGGCCACCAATAGTGTGCTTAAAATGTGGTGGTTATTTAAACTCCTTTGCGAAATTCGATGACATACAGAAATCGTGGTCATGTGCTTTTTGTAATTACTTGAATCCACCTTTCTCGCCGCGAGAGTTTTTAATGGAGGACATTGTGTACAGGCACCGAGAAGTAAAATGCGCAAACGTGGATTACGAGGAATTTCAGAATGTCGACGTCCGAACAATAGGGATCGCTTGTAATTTTTACGTATTTATGGTTCATGCTAAGTTATGTGGAGACAGTGCTTTCCATTCTGTATTGAAGCGAGCGATAGAAAATATTCCAACAGATTCAAGATTATCTTTGATCGTCTTTGACACCGTTATAAATGTTGTTCGGCTTTTGCCACTTAAGTTCCCGGTACTCGCTGATATTATTCCAGGTGATGGCGCCTACCCAGACCAGCTCTCACTCTTTGTCTCACAAGGTGTATATTGCTGTAACGCTGAGAGAGCTTTGAGTGAATTCCCTCTGCTAGTTGGCGCATTGAAATGTCTCAGCTCAACAGCAAACAACCGAACGGCGCACCAAATCAATACTAGAATCCAAAATAAAAGACCAACAGCGACTGCTGCAGCGCTTATCACCCTTGCGTTGACGATGCGACAGCGTGGAGTGGGGGCTGCAGACGCCTTCACGCCAGCAATACGACTTCAACTCTTCACTGCCAACTCCTTGCCTTTGGGGGACCTGTCTACAATATGTCCAAAGTTTACCACCACTGTAGAAGACCCCAGCACAGCCATAGACTATTTGATCAGCGGTTACTCGGCCTTAGGTCTGGAATCTTTTCGAAACGGCTGCTTCATCGATGCGTATGTGATATCAGCTGGTCCTATACAAGCCGTGCACCTCGAGGCCCTCGTCGCTTCTACAGGTGGACAGCTGTTTGTCTGGGATCATATCCACGAGGGAGTTGCGCTGACCGTCGAGAATACCCTACAAGTCCGTCCTTCGGCTTTCTCGTCAAAAGGGGAAGCGCTATGGTGCTCTCTACGGTGCTCCCCTGGTATTCATGTTCAGAGCTTCCTGGGCGTATTAGCAAAGGCGGAAGAGGGTGGGAACCTCACACCATACCCTGATGATGATGATGCCGTCGATCAAACCCACCTCGCTCATACACTACAACTGGCGCAGGTCAATAATGCGACAGATAGTCCTTGGTCAGCTCTACTTTCCCCACACCCCAACCACGTCTCGGACCTGAGAAATAAAATAGCACGACAGGCCGCGAAAAATGTGTATACATTCCGATTATATCGCGGAGACCCCCGAGCGACCGTTACCGCGATGTTGAAGTCTGCGATGACCCAGACCTCCCAAACCCAAAGTGCAAAGGACGAAGACGAGTGCGATTATATCCAATTGGTTGTGCGACTGCCGGCGGATAGGCCTGGCGGAGGGCGGAGAACGAAAGTGTATACGAAACCGCTTCGACACGCCAGAAGTCCGCGTGGCTTCCTAGAGGAGCTGGATGAGGAGGCCTGGGCTGTGGGGCAGTGTAGAGCCATTGTAGAACGGTTTCATTGGCATTTGTCGGCGAGCTGTATGTACAGCGGAAGCAGTGGTGAGTCCGTATATTTGCTCGTGTCGTTTTATTTTCAGTTATCGCCTGTGCCCCTACTCAGTGTCTGTATGTCCGGTGACAAACAAGCACACACACTGCCCAATACGCAATAACAACAGATATGAAACCGAACATCGCATGTGCATTAGGTACAGTTGTAGGGCGACAGAAAGCGTGTGAGACGTCTAGATTGGCAAGAGAGGAGGCACTGACGGTTATCAGGCAGTTATCCAAGGAAGTGTACCGGCATTGGGCGCGGACTGTGCCAGGTGCCACAAGCGTCTCCTCCCATCCAACGGAATCGGAGATAAGGCACGGCCGATATACAATACCAACCTAGCTCTTCCTATCCGTTCCCTCGGGACGCCAGCTCGCCGCGCTCTGCTGGCCTCAATGTACTTGTAATCACCTTGTAATTTACCTTACTGTGCTGTCTTGTATTAGGAAATGTCGCTCAGCTCTGCGCTATTTTCATCACTTGATGGAGGGACCGCTACTACTAGGACCATCCGCGGTAAATAGACATCACGCACTAATTGTACTTGTGATTTATCCCTAATGGTTTATAACTACGTCTGAATGCTCTGTCTATATTTTGTCTATGCGTGTGTTTGCGTGTGTATAAATATGATTTACACTCTGGATGGGTATCAAACTTCGATATATCTATGGGTGATCACATATTCTATATTTTGTACCCCATACCGTTAGCATCCTCAGGAATCCTTCTTATTGCGGACCTCCCTCCTGGCAGCACCCATCGCTCTGGCTGCCCGTCTAGTTGTTCCCTCACTTTTGGTCTGTTCTCCACAAATCATGAGTCAAGATATCCTCTCCCAGCTGGTACGGACAGCACCTCTTCCCTCCTTGTTATTGGTCTTCAGTTAGTTCCGATTTCATCCATCCTCTATCATATCCATGTACTCTTCATTCCACCCCAACCCATACACTAGACGAGCTCGGAGTGTGACGTCAGTGAGGACAGTCGGGTGGACGTGTTGCGCAACCAACTCTCTCGAGCGCCCCCGGACTGGACCTCTCTGAAATCTTGCGAGTACGCCCTTCTCGATACGGGGGAGAGCGTTGTTCTTTGGTCGGGCAGAGACGTCGCCGACCAGCTCCCTCTGAAAGGTTCGTTATGGAGTATGGGTGGTGGCGAGCTGTAGTAAGGATGGCACGCACTTCTATGGTCATAACTTCTGTGCATCATCACCTCACGGGTTACGTCGATTGCAATATTGCCGCCTTGTGCTCTGCAGCGGCGAGAGAAATCGAACGTCTCCTTCGAGTGGTTGGGGAGGAGATTGCGATAGGGAGGACACCCTGTCCTTGTCTTCAACAAGCCACCGCAGGTAGTCCCTCCGAACGCCTGGTGCTCTCGCGATTGTCTCCAGTTTCCAGTGTCGCGGACCTGAATGTGGTCGTGTCAGAGTACAGTCATTCAGATGGCATCGCGTTGGTGTCCGCCAACCGCGACGTTGATGTACTTGACTGGGTGCCTCACACGGACCAGATCTCCTTTGCTCGGTATCTTGCCGAGGTAGACCCGCGGTTAGTGTCGCCAAGGGCTGCAACCGTTACTGCGCCAGTGGCTCAGCGGTGCATGGACAGAGGAGAGGGGGAAGATGGAATGAAGGGCGTTTCGATGGCGCTCGGGCCCCCTTTGGATATCGCTTAATAATTCTAGTATTCGCGCACTAATTCCTTTTTATTTCGTGATACGTTAATATTTTTGGAAGTTCATTTTGCATCCGATTTGTGCTTTCTTGCCTTCTTTTCCGCCTCGTTCATAGGGATCGAGATCATCATCACTCATCCTAATGCGTGGTGCCCCCAATGGAGCACCACGCGCGCACAGCTACCACTCGTCGAGGCAGTTATTCCCCAACTTCTAGCTACTGACATCATGGGTACTAAGTCAACGCTACCAGCAGAACTATTGGTACTACTTGTTGCGGGGCTTTGGCCGATTTGGATGCTAATGGTCAAGAAGCATCTAGTAATCGAATATCAAGTAGCACTTATCATTGGGAGCAATACCACTATACCACCACTTGCGCTCCAACAAAATGATGGTCAAGCCGGTATAGTCCACCGGCCCGGTTATAGCTGGGTATTTAGAATTCAGCTGGTCCTCCAACTAAAGATTCTCCGGCTATAGCTGGGGTTTGACAGGTGGTCTTTAGAGGATGGTACCACAATAGCATGGTTATTTATCCACTGATGGTCACTCCTTATGAATTACGAAAGTGTCGAGACCTAACATGTGGTTGTAGAGTATTACTTACATATATAGATCAAGTTGCTGAAAAGAAGATAATTCAAAGCCACGACACCCGCCCCCGGCCGTTATTGTTGTGTCGCCGCTTGTGAGGTTGCATCTCTTTGTGTAGGCTAACTAAGAATATAAGTTAAGATTCTTCTCATCTCAATTCCTTTAACCTTCGTCGATATAGTAGCCATCGCGTCACCCTTGTTTGTACCTACACTTGCTTATCATTTGAGGGACTACTAGATCTCCGACTTCGAAGCGAGAGACTGGCTTCTTCACACCTATATCTAGATAAGTTTTTACCTTATTTTTTTAAAGAATTTCGAGGAGTCGAAATTAATTTTCAAACTTGTTTATTCAGATTCTATTTCAAATTTACTGCCGGATATTGAAATTTCGAGGTTACTGCCGCATCAGTTGCAAAAATGTGAGTATTAGATTAAAGTGAGAATCAAAAATTTGTGTTCGTGCTCTTTTGGCCGAACGGAGGAATGAACACTCTCTATATTCGGAAGCTGTTATTGCAGCAACGTTTCGTTAATGTGTGTTGAACCTCTTCTAATAAGGCAACCAAATTGATCTATTTTACTATCTGTTCTCGAGTTAAATAATTAGGCGTTCCTTTCAGGCTCGGTACCAGAATTAGCCATATATGCGAGAACGGCTGCTTACATTACTAAATTACAGTCAACAAGCAAGTTCGCCTTTCAGAGCCTATTCATATCCAAATAACAGCAATTTGAGTTATCTTTAATACTTTCTTCATTTCTAAACGTCAGTGTGAAACAGGCAGTAATTTTCTGTTCAGCAATATTTTCGTTTCTGAGCTACAGCAATTCCGTACCGTCCGTATATCTCAACTCTTTTGTTACTCAATTGGATTGTAATCGACCTTTGTAAATATATTATGAGCAGAATCAGCTCAAGCAATTTTGACGGTTTGACTCCGAATAACTTTCAAAAACTTGAAATCCTCGATCGACTTATTCTGGACAAAGTTCCTTGCAAATGTACTTGAATCATCATCAATAATTATAACGCAAAGAGGCAATAAATCAAATTTTCTCTTCTCTCGGCCTGGGTTCTCCAGCAGATGCTGAAGGCAGTTAATCTGCAGATATCACAGTTAATCTGATAATGTATGGAACCTTGAGTTCATGGATACTAAAACGATGACTACAAACAACGAGAAATTAAACGATATTAAAATCGCTTGTAATTTGTTTAATGCGAATGTAGGTATGATTTTGCAAGCGGCGAATCATTCATCTGCATGGTAGAACCAACTTCTCTATGGCATTTTATCGTACGCAGTTACAGCAATTTGTGCTTGAACCGGAGGGCAATATATATCCAGTACAGAGTTCTTATGTGTGGGGCTGTCTGAACCCAAGGACGACAGAATTATTAGTAGAGCTAGTAGAAATCCGAGAGCTTTGAAGCAAAGCAGCGATTTATCCAGCGTGTCGATGGTGGCATAGTTTACGAGCAGTATATTCTTGTTATGTACCGAATTTTTAAGCGGGAAGTACTGGAAGCACGTTAAGTACGATGTTCTAGTCGATAAGTAGGCGACTGTATTGATGAGCGCGGGGAATCTCCGCACCGATACTTGCCGTTAGCAAGTTCTGGATATTTTCGCCTCAGAGATGGTAAAACACTTCAGCACTATCTTACAGATGCTCAAGACCGCCCTCATGACCTACCCGTATATTCGTGAAAAATTCGTTCAGAGTGTCCCAGTAAACGGAGAAAAAATATCTCATTCAACCGCTGCTCACAAAAAATCTGAATGGTATGCACTCCTATATCCAGAGTATACTGAAATTACCCTGGGAGCATTCTGCAACTACTTCACCTCTATCAGACACATCCACTCTGGATGAGTGCAATCAGCATCCAATATACCCTCCGGCACGCGTGAACAAGCAAGAAACTGTGCGTTAAAATGAATCATCAAGAGTATATGACCCAGGATCACCTCATCACAAATACTCCACCTCGTCGCACAAACCATTCAGCAAGTAACATCGTCGGGATGGAGCGCGTGATGTATTTGAGTTCGATCGAGAGCTGGAGCTCAAGAACAATTTATGGCGATTAGGCGAGTTTGCCAATATGCCTGTATACGATGGTTCAAGGATATTCACGTCAAGGACATAGATTGGATTAAACCAGTTGCCTATGGTATCTTCTCTACCAGCGCCACTTCGCCGTCTACAAAAGCACCATCTTTAGAGCTTGCAGTGGACAAGCACGAAGCAGGCACCGTCTAGCCCAAACGTAGCCCTCCTCCGCCGCCTGGATCTATTGCAAAGGATTCATTCGATGACCAAGTTGCCAGCGACCGTACTAACCTGTGATGCTGTGATGGATTCCTTTACATCGGGACGAGGAAATAGTGCGAGAACTGCACTTACTCTTCGCGTCGCTGCAGTCGAAGATGAAGATAAGTGTACTGGATAGGAAATAGTGCGAGAACTGCACTTACTCTTCGCGTCGCTTCAGTCGACGATGAAGATAAGTGTACTCTTCATTGGATTTGATACAAAAAGTGCGCCCAGCGAGTCAGCGATTCATCGAAGCCGACGGATGTGAATGGTGAGCGCTTACTATCTCATATGATGTCACCAGTGCCTCAACAGTAGAAGAGCTCCCGCTGACTGTGCAATAACATGTCCAATTCAGGAGCTCCCTTCGTTCCTTGATAGCAAACTCCATTCGTTCGTTCAAAATTACAAACCTTTCAGCAATATTCATGATGCCCTGTAGGACACAAGAAAGTTTGCGGAGTCTTTCTTGGCCGACCTATCTTTTGAAAAGCTCGAAAATTTTCGGGCTAGCCGCGGCATGTTAGGCTATTCTTACCGACTATCTACTTTGAGTAAAATGGATAGATTCATTACCATCTTGGGCGAATCACGTTACTTTCCGACGAGATCATGTTCAAATCACGCTCAGCATACGCAGTACTTCACGTAGCCGATAAGCCTTTTAATATGAGTCGTTTGCGCAAAAAATTAATACTGCCAAGAAGACTGTTCTTTCCTATTTGCTCAAGTCGGTTTGGCTATGAATATCACTAACACTGAAGTTATCGCTCCTAGAGTATTCGTCGACAAATGTCCTGTTGTCAAACTCCTTTAAGCAGCCATTCTCACTTAGGTGGTGGATTAATCATATAAATAATCGTTTACTCCTTCTAGTGAGAACTCTGTTTTAACTGCATGCATTCTACTCAGCTGCCTATCGCTATTCTAATACAAAAGTAAATGTTCCAATAAGACTGAGCGGATTCTGACTCTACTGATGACTGGTTGAAATTTCCGGGAGGGTACTTCCCCGTAACTGACGGTGCATGGCTTAAGTCGATTCAAGTGCGGGTATGGACGCACCATTTTTCTATCGGCTCATCCGAAAAACGTTCATGATATCACCGGGTTACGCACACAGCGGGAAGTCCCTATCCGCTCAGGTCATTGGCTGTATCAAAGTTTACTATATGTCTTCTGACTATAATATCATGAGTCTCTTCCAGCGACAGCGACGAAGTCGGCTCATGTCCTCACTCAGAAGTTACCTTGCGCTCGCCGGAGTGCGTAGATTGTTATACTTTCTTTTTTTTTGCTAGACGCCTTCTTTAAAAATGCCCTCAAAACCACCGTCTCTAATATTTGGCTAGATTTCATGCTTGTAAGCTGGCAGCAGGTTGTGGTGTTGCAACTAATTCCAAGCAAGTTGTTCAAGTATACTTAGCTAAGCAATACAAAGGTAGAAGCGTTATCTCAACAATTGTGGGGTGACGACAATTAGAAGATCGAGAATTTATTCCAATGCCAGATTTTCTGAAAGGGATGAACGCGAGATAGGATTAATTCAGAATCTCATTAGCATGGCAGTGCGTACTTTTACTTGTTCTACTTAGTGCTGGTGCCATTATCTTCTTCTTGTACTGCAGCCACATGCATACCCAGCAACAATTAAGTGTTCATGATCACTTAAAATAATTGACTGGAACATGTCAATTAAATCTGGGGTAGAGTTGAATAACTAATTCTATTTTTTGTCTAATTCCTGGTAGTTATGAGTACGAAATATCGGGATTTGCTAAGAATACAAAAGGCAACAGTTAGTAATGGTAGAATAATGGATATTAAAAGAAATTATTTTCGAAAGGATTTTGTTTGATAACGAAAGAAAATTAAGATATTGAGTCAATGAGTTTTGCAACTTTCTCAGATTTATTTTCCACGCTGTGCTCCAACAAACTTTTAATGATAAATTGACGTAAGTTAACTTTACTTAACGCCCCTGAGTGAGAAGATATCATTTTTCCATCTATAAAGACACCGAAAAGTGGTAATCCTTGAATGTTATAACTTTCGACTGTTGACTCATGAACGTCTGTGTCAACTTTTACAAATTTCAATCCATCTGCCGGTAATTCTTCTGCTAACTGTTTAAATATGGGACCCATAAGCTTACAAGGTCCGCACCAGTCAGCATAAAAATCAACAATAACCACTTCTGATTCTTTTGTTACTTCATTATCGAATTCTCCAGGAGCCAATTCAACAAGAGCTGCTTTACAGGAAATTTTTTCCATGAGAGCTACGCGATTAAGAGAAAAGCTGAGGGCCTTTCCTAATCCTAATAAAGCTAAAGCCCAGGTAATAAGCATCATAGGTCTCGATCTAGCGAATTTGATTTAAAATCAATATTTGACTAGAAAATATCAGTATTTAACCCACGGCACCAATATGAACAAATCTTTTGCGAATCCTGTATGGCACTTGGTAGATGCGAAAGGACAAATTGTTGGCCGACTCGCCTCCCAGATTGTTCAAATTATTAGGGGAAAGCATAAACCTAATTTTACCCCACACTACGACTGTGGTGATTATGTCGTGGTTATAAATGCATCCGATGTAAAATTTACAGGTAGAAAGTTTGACAATAAGATGTATACATGGCACACGGGATACGCCGGGGGCTTAAAGCAAATTTCCGTGAAAGATCAATTAGATCGTAAACCTGAAGAGGTAATGAATAATTGACCTTTAATAATTGATCCAACTAGTATTTACTTGAATTAATATTTTTGCTGTAGGTTCTGCGAAAAGCTGTCTTAGGAATGCTTGCTAAGAACAATTTGAGACATTTAATCGCGAGAAAATTGAGAATATTTCCCGGCGAAAGACATTTACATGAGGATAAATTACCTCCTGGGACTCCTTCGATCCTCCGTAACAATCCTAAAACGTTGACAAGTGGAAATATTAGCCCTTAGCCTTCGAAAGTTGAATGCTTGATGATTACTCTATATATTAAAATAACTCTTAAACATACTCGCGCCATATTTGCAAAAATCTTATCTTTAGAATTAGTTGGAATCCTATGCATAGCTGCGACGACAAGAAGACATCGACGGCTTAGTAGATTATAATGCTTGTGTATTACTAGTAAATGGGAATTTCCTACTAAATACAAATAAGTTTACTAACCAAGTCAAAGAGCTTAGAATAAATCCTGAAATGAGAGGAACCTGTAAGCTTAGTACCGGTTTATTGTCATGGACACAACCGCCACCACTTGGCGAAGGACTTTTTGCGTCATCTGTTGTTATTGATTGTCTAGACTAATTTCGCCTCGTCGACTCACTCATCTCCTCATGAGGACATTATTCTCGTTGATAGGTCGGTCCCTCAGAAAGAAATTAACTTGCTTCTAGTAGAAGATTGATTTTTACCAACCATGAACCAGACTATGACTCCCAATCCTTCTAGCAGACGCTTTGTCTTTGGTTCGTTGGTTTCAGTGCTCGTGTGTGTTTCTTTTTCGCAAATCGCTCCCATTCTTTCCCCAACCGAGCTTTCTCCCTCCTACTGCCAATAATCAAGAAAGAAAAACTCCGACTCATTTCTTAATGTTAATGAATCTTCTTCTAGATCGTCGCAGCAGTCTGCCTAACTCGAGACCGGTCCTCCAAAAGCCGCCGTTACATAAACTATTTCCTGTTTACCGCACGATGACGCACGGGAATACGCAGGCACTGTACATTAACACATCTTATTTAGAATAGAATGATACTAGGAAAGTAAAGCTACGGCGGGGAGGTAGAGCGCTCGATGTAATTCTTCTCGAAACAACTTCGCTACCTCGAGAGGACTGTAATCGGAGACGTGGTCTTGGCCGTTAAATTCAAATGAAACGGTTACCGTTAAGTCAGTGGCATCACTGCTCGTATTCCCTTCGTCTTTATAATAGAGATGAAATTCAACAGCCATCGGATTTAGGGCACTGGGGATGATATGGATTAGCGGTGCTCTGAAATCTCCGAGGAGTAGCGTCCACGGTGAAGGGGAGCTGGTGGAGTGAGTGGGATTCCATATTGTAGACTTTGGAGTTGGGATGATGCGTACCAAGACTGTTGAGTCTAAAGGAAGTGCAGAGGGAGGACTTGACAAAGATGGGTGGTGACAGGAGGACAGGAGACCATGGACACCGTCTCGAGCAAGAATCAACGCGCGATTCGCCAGCGACCATTCTGGAACAGCGGCTTCCATGGCATCTAACGCATTGTTAAATTTGATTTTGGTAGCAGAAGGTGAAGGTAAATGTTGAGGTAATGATTCGTCTCGATGATCTGTTCCATTTCGATGCAAAAGTATTTCTTTTTGTTTTTTTAGAGACTCAATACGACTTTTGAGGCTATATTTCAGAGGAAGTAATTGTAGATCAAGCAACATTGCTGTCGCCCCTTGAAACACCATGGCAGCGCGTGCTATAGTTAGACAAGAGGACGATGCTATTTCCCGTGCGAAAGCTTGTCTATCTTCGTTTAGCAAAATCAGTTGAAGTGCAATAAGGCTTTCGATGGCACGTTGTCCACTCTCCTCATAGGGATTTAAAAATTGAATGTCTCCTCGAGGTACGCTCATCGATATTTCAATAGGTATTTCAAGTCTATCCCACGTGCAATTATCTATTCCCGTACCAGTACCACGCGATTGGAAGGCACATATTTCAAATTTGCCTTTATCAAATACGGAGAATATGATACCGAGAAACCCACGCTCCATTTGTTGATAGTATCCCTGCGTGCGGACATCAACATGAGATGGCAACACCGTGATATGAGGATGGCTATGATACCACCCCAAGACTCTACACTCTTCATTATCAGAATCGGAAAGTTTCTCTGCCACAATGGATGCAGCTGCAAGATTTTCGTAGCCAACCTCAACTCTGTCCCTTTTTTTATCCTTGCGGGTTAAAACTATGGATCTTCTTATAAACGCTTCCACTGTGGTCTCCCCTTGTAAGGATCCCAGGAGTAATCCCATAATTTCTTGATGCTCCGTAGTCAGCGAATGGGAGAGGCATGACCACAATACGTCCCATGATAATACTACACGAGACAAAATAACTGGTTCCATATCGAGGATTTTTTTGCTTAGAGCATATATCTGCATCCCGTGACCTGTAAAGGAGTTGTAATTTTTGTAGGGAGCTATGGTATGTGCCAAATATTTAATGCTTTTCAGTTCGACAGTACTGCTCATATATTCAGAATATCGTAATAAGGGACAGGATATTGATAATTTTCATTTGGTTGAATTTAGAAGTCGATTTAGGGATGAAATATCATCTGAATTGTTTCGAACGATTGAAAGAGTTTTTGAAACACAAGAAAAGTTGGTTATTAATCAAGTAAACCACACGATCGATTCTGATATATCAGTATCTGTTCGATACTGCAGTCCGATGAAGAAAGATAGAACATGTTTATTGGGCATTTCTGGACAACGTGAGTGCTCCCTCTATGATGGCCCTCTGAAGGCTGATAGAATTGTTAAGTTTATTAATGCTAAAACATATTTTTTTCGAAGTATGGATGGGGGCATGACTGAAGTAGGAAACTTTATAGAGAAATTAAACACTGATCTCTATGAGGTGACAGAAGGGGAATCATGCGCTCGTGAAGATATCTCCAAACTTTCTACAGAGCGCTTCATAAGAAAATATTTACTCCAACAACGACCGGTCGTACTAACTGGGATCGATATTCCGCTGGAACCTAATAACTTGCTTGAAGTGCTCAAGAGTAACAAGGACGAGCTGGTCGGCATTAAAATTGGCCTTAGTCAAGCGTTTGAGGGGATAGATAATCTCAGCAATTGGCCTAATCACGAGGATCCTATTCCAGAAAGAGTGTATCACCAGCTTGAATCGCCGGACCGTGTGGTGGTGCGAGCGGCTCACGTCGATATGAAGATTGGAGAGTTCCTAGAACTTCTCACCCTGCATTGTAGTGGAGGACCAGGCAGAGCAGATAGCAATGAGCGCCGATTCAGCGATCCATTTCATTTTTCAAGAGAAAGCAATATTACTGCAGCCGCCTATCTCGAATATTTCGATCTCTCGACCACACCGGAGCGACTCAAGCGCAGACTAGTTGATCCACTCGAGCAGGTACTCTCGACTATCGGATTTCCACTTCTGGGAGCGAAACCTTATTTATGGATGGGCGATGGTAATACTATAGGCGTATTGCACTTCGACCCATACGACAACGTGTTATTCCAGCTCGAGGGGTCGAAGACGTTTCATTTAATGGATCCCCAACACAACGAGAGGATGTACGAGGGTCACATTCGAGAGGCGCAGGTTGGCGTGAGTAAAGGGTGGAGACAGGGTGGGGTGGGCATGTCCTGTCCGCGACCATTCCGATCGCATTTAGTAGAGTCTACCTCGATGGTGCACTCTCCATTGAGATTACAGCACTGGAGAGAAGACGTGCAGAAGTATCCGTTGGCCGCTGATTTGAGTCCTCCACTGGCGTGTACCGTGCAGGCTGGGGAAGCACTGTACGTCCCATCCTTCTGGTGGCACGAGGTCGTGTCCTCCCCCGGGGACCACAATGTCCCGTACCCCAATCCGGAGTCACCTGGGCGGACCAACCTCAATGTCGCGGTGAACTACTGGTTCTCGAAACCTCTGTTTGAAAAGGAGTTTCCTTGTTCCAGCTGTAAGAAACGGTTTAATGCAGAGGAGTACATAGACCTGCTGGACGGATATCTCACCTCGATGAAGGAGGAGAGCAAGGAGAATAAGGAGGACGCCGAGCAATGCGCTCGTATCGAAAATGGATGAGTTGAGATTGTTGTGCTGTCGTTGGACTATCGTTGATCTGTTTATTAACCTCTTTGTTAGATGAGCTATTTTTGGATGTTCTACCGGCACGATTTTATTATTGTAAATAACAAATCTGCTTCCTTTGCTTGCCCCCGCCCGCCGTAAGCGTTTCTAACTCTCCTCTTTCCTTCTAGAAGCCACCTTTCCCGAAAATCTTTCATCTTAATTATTGTAATACAGAAGCATCTAACAATTAAGAGCCCCCATGTACCAAATAGCAAACCCCGTGACCGAGTGGGGGTAGGGGGAGGCGGCCTCCACCCAAGGGTGTAGGAAATGCCTCCCCCGGGGATG
>VKHC01000018.1:2217-28713 GCA_015143735.1 Synura sp. LO234KE | reverse complement strand
AAGTATGTGCAGCGCTTCTCCGGCCGTCTGTGCGACGCCATTCGCAATTGGAAGCAGTGGTCGGGTTGGTGGACGAGGAGCGCGGCGGCAATCAGATCCGTGCATGCGTCCTCTAGACTGGGGACTTGAGGTTCATATTGCCTTACGGACGGGGAGGTGTCAGCAGGCTGGCTCATCAAGGTGGAGGCCATCAGCGCCAACTGCATAACATTATCACTGCAGAAGTTACAGGCAAGCAGATTGACAGCTGCAAGTTGAAGACAAATAATAACCATTTCGTCCTCTAACTCTAAGCTCCGTGTGAGACCTTCTAGAACCGCTGTGGAGATGACTTCGAACGGAACGGCAGCCATGAGGTCGAACAGGTGCTTCTGAAACAGACCAGACTCAGAAGTTCCAAGAGAGCGGAAATTACGATCAAGAGCCTGACAGCGGGAACAAATGGATCATAATGGAATAATCTAGATTCTGTTAAAAGTATACCATTAGCTTGGAGAATAAATTATTTGCCTCCTCGACGAAACAATTCGGGAAATCACGAAGGATCATATCGAGCAGAGTAACTGCGCGTATGGATACATCGTAATCGTTGAATGAGAGATTGAAAGCAAGCTGTTTGACCATCAAGGGAAAGCATACTTTACTGTTTATTTTGGTCGCAATATCCGTTTGGACGTATATGTTGGTTAATTGTACCAAAGCGTCGTTGACCTGCCGGCGAATATATGTGTATATGACTTACAATAAAATATTAGCATAAGAATAGCTTACCTCGGTAACCTCCTCAAACTGTAACCAAGAAAAGACCAAGGGCGGAGGTATCCAAATGAAGCCATCAAATGGATTATTTGTAAAAATTTGACTGACATTAGCGGAATTAATGGTGCTAACATCTTGTGAAAAATCTATCCTGAATTCCAGGCTAGATTTGAATAATTGACCGTATATAGTTTTCGTTGTATTGAATAACAGGGGATTGGACCTATGAGCGTACGCAAAGCTCGACAACGACGACTTCAGCATATTGTGGGTCAAGATATCCTCAGCTAGCTGTGAAAGCAAATCAGTCAGTAGTTCAATCAAAAACCGCACCTCCATGCAGCACAATAACCCGTCAATAATAAAATCAACGAACCGGAATTTTTGCATTCCTCTGATGTCAGATAAAATTTCATGGATTGCATCCAAAAATTTGATCAGTTCTTCGATGTTGGAATTGACTATGTTACTTTTGACTGCACTGGTGAGTATAGTGTTCGATACAAAAAATTGATTTTTGTCTGCTGTACTGCTCGCTTCCAGAAAATCTACCAGACGCGATAATTTTAAAGCCCTTGTGTCTAAGGCTCCATACATATCAACTGATCTAGGTAGGCGAAAATCAGTGGAAATTCATTCAGCTTCCAGATTCGGGCCAAAATAAGGCGGAAAGTAGAATTTTCTAACCTGATTGTTTGTACTGGGTGTCACAGTTTCGTCAATTATAGATTTTGTTGATTCGATGAAAGCAATCGTTGTGGGAGGAGCAGGAAATTTAGGAATGTCATTTATACAGGCGCTTCGACGAGCTAATTACTTTCCAATAAATATTGATTTAAAATTAAATAGTGAAGCGGGTTGTAATATACTAGTCGACCCAGCAAAACCCGCTGCTCAACAGTTGACGGATATGTCGAAAATGTTGGTATCCCAACTGGACAACGGTGGTGCCTCGTGTCTGTTTTGCGCTGCTGGATCGTGGAGATCTGGATCTATTACCGATGATGACTTTTTAAGTAATATACATAGCATGTTCAAAGTTAATTTGGAAACTGCTGCGATCGCTACACATTTAGCGTCGAAGTTTATCTCAGAACGTGGTGTTTTAATTTTGACTGGTGCATCGGCAGCTCTTCACCCTTTACCGGCTGATATTGGATACGGAATTAGTAAATCTTCTACTCATTTCTTGGTACAAAGCGCCGCTGTAGATCCTGTTTTCCTGAAGAAGCACATTCACGTTCTAGGAATACTACCGCAAGTTATTGAATCGAAAGAATTATTGCTATCAACGAAGGGTGAAGATGTAGATCAATCGTCGTGGACGAAGGTATGTAGTAATTGTGAAGCCACTCAAGCAAACTCGTCGTTATTCATACACCTTATTACAACCCGCGCGATTTCTTAGCCTGAAGAAATATCACGACTGTGCGTGGATTGGGTGACAGGTAATTTCCAATTATGCGTGTAGTGTCAACAGAATTACGACCTGATTACTACTCTCTTTACTTAATCTGATTCAAGTAGATCCCAAGACAAGACCGAAGTCTGGAAGCTTGCTGAACGTACGGAGTAGCAAGGGGGAAAATTCTTGGATGTCATGAGAAGATGAAAGAGGTTCAACACGTAGCGATAATGAAAACATCAGAACTACGGCGCCAATCGAATGAAATCTTTAAAGCAAAAGTAATGTTTAGCCACCAATCAAACGGCATTAAAATATTACTCTTGGTGAATTATGTTCTTATTCATCGTGCTAAGCATAAAATCTGATAGTTGATTCAAAAAGCAACGAGAAGTAATTGTAACGAAACTCGAACATTTGTGCACAACTTGCCTGCTGTTGCGATCCACAGTTAAGATTTTCGCGAAAAAAAACAATTTAAAATTTTTGCGAAAAATTACAGCTAGTATGGTTACGATGGTGCTAATTTTCTGGATAAAAATCAAGAAGCACGGAAGTAGTACAAGGAAATACAGTCGTCGAAGATATGATTATACCCACGTCAGACAATAACTTGCAGCCCATGAGCAAAGTTGAAAAACCCTGTGGTAGCACCGACGAGTGGAAGCACTGTGGATAAATAGCCACCACTACTCTCCTGGGCTGGCAAGTTCTCTCCTACATCCGTGTACCTGAATCCGTACTATAGCGCGCGTACTTTAGGAACACTACAGAAAACACAAAAAGTATACCGTTAACGTACCGTACTTTTGGAGACCTGGGTTTTTACACTATAGAAATCGGTAGTTTAAAAATAAACTTTACTAACAGCTAAAGGATTTAAAAGGTTTGGGGAATAACTTACTGTAAGTTATTAACGAATGTATTTCACGAGTGTTTTTCTTCTTCAGGCAGCCATTTGCTCTACTAATGTATTTTTTGAGATATTTGGAGAACCCTTCGTACCACCATTTCCTATCCCTGTCCACCTCTCCTTGTCTCTCCCCTCCTCTCCCTATTCCTCTTCGTAACTCCCTATCTCTCCCCACCTCTCCCATTCCTCCCCACCTCTCCCTATTCCACCCACCTCTTCCTATCGCGCCCTACCACTCCCTGTTCTTCCCCACCTCTTCCTATGCTCCCCATATCTCCTTATTAATCCCCACAGCGTCTTATTACAACCGCTTTCTAATACTGAATACCGCGTCCTAGCACTGTCCAGCGCTCGTCCCTATCATCCTACGTCCCTGTTTTGTGCTTCGCATCACTCCCTACCTCTCCATATCCCTCTCAACCGTGCCCTATCACTCCAAACGGCTTCCCCTCCCTGTTCAACGCCTACCATTACTCCAACTCGCTTCCTATTACTCCCCATCGCTTGCTATCCTTTCCTACTGCACTCTATTACTCCCCATCGATTGCTATCACTCCCACCATTCGATCACTCTCCACCGCATACTATCCCTGTTCAACACTTTCTAACAACACCGCCACCGCAAACTATCACTTACTCACGTCTTATCACCACATACTGCTCACCACTTGTTTCCGCTTTGTGTGGACTTGTTGCAGGTGCTATGAATTTGAGGAATAGAGTGAGGCGGCGAGAAAACGAGCTGATAGAATGGCGGCGGTAGATTCTGGCAGGGTATGTACCACCCCGTGAAGTCTTTGAGTCTTGTATTATCTGCGGTTTCTTCCTTTGCGGTAACACACTTATGATGTATCCGTGAAAGTTACCACTAAATTGCGTTGATATTAATAGACACTGTAGGGATACTACAGTGAACCATTGAAATTCAAAGTAAACCTTTGAGTTCTAAAGTATTACTAAAGTACCTAAAACTCCTGTACAAATTATTTAAGATTTCCTATCGCACACGGAAGTACCGCTAAAGTTTCACTAATGTACAAGAAACTTTAGCCGTCACGAGATAGGACTTTAGAAAGTTTTAAAGTAAAATTAGCGCACTTAAGACGGTACGGTACTTGAGGAACACTTAAACAGATACTAAAGTGTCCAAAATTGGTAAACAGTATAATTGGATTGGGACTGGATGATTTGTCTTGCCAAGTGGCGATTTAACATTAGGGAATAACTATGCTTTAGGAAACAATTACCAATTATTATTGGAAAAAAAGGGGAAGATACCGAAAAACTCTAGCAAGAGCTCACTCATTTACTGGAAACGCCAGTACGTTACTGTCGAAGAAATCAAAAAACCTTTGACGAGCAAATAAATACATACCAGTAGCATGTTGTTGCGCAAAATAAACAGAAGACAGTTTGAGTGATTAAATAGTACACGACCTCGTCTCTGTATGATCGACCCTACACATTGTAATTGACTGACCGCCTGTTGCATTCGATGTTAAATTGTAAACAGCAACGTTGACTCCTGGATGGAGAGCTGTGTTGTGGATGAACTTTGCTACGCAACAAGTGTGTTATGAGCATCGAAAATTGCATAATTCCTATTCCATTTGCAACTGCTTGACAAGGTTGTTTTGTTGGCAATTAATGACCAGCTTGCATCATCCATTCACTATTTTGTCCAGTAATAGAAGACTCCACTCTGCACTCGTTGTAGTCATGGTATTAATACCAGGACCATACGCTTGTTGTGGCAAGCAATCTGATCAAATTACCGGAATTATCTTTTAAAACGTATACAGGCGGCGTATGATGTTGTAAAGCGCTAAAGCGCTAGCTAAAGTTGCCGCTGATGAGCAATACTGACTTAACTGATTAAAACAAAAACTCTTAGAATCGTGTACTCATCGGGAAATTAGAATAACGTCTCCATAAATCTTGTAAGAATTTTTTTCTAAAATCTTTTTGTCATTTGGAAAATATTGATCCCACATGGAAAATCACACAGCGTAGCGCAAAGCTGATCTCCAATAATGAATAGGTTAATAAAATTCTGACAAAGATAAAAATTTAGATCAACGCAACAGAGCACTTTCAGGTAATGCCTTTAAAAACAGTGCCTTTCCATGGGCATACGATCCCGTCCTTCACATAAAAAAAAATATTTTATGAAAATAAGAAATCTTTTGAATACAAGCTGGCAAAAGAATGATACTTTACTAAAATTTAAGAGAGATGATTCAAAATTATCCTAAGGAAAAATCAACATTACTGATATCTTCAAATGGAGTAAAGCATATGTTTGATTTTTTCAAATCAAAACCATCTCAAAGATGAAATTACTAAAAGCGACACAGTTTTTTATTAGCTACCTATTCAGCAGTAACGACCCACACATATTGCAATACGTCAACACCAAACGACTTCTCCTCGAGGGAGAGCAATCAAGAAATTGGGCGGGAAAATTGACAGTATAGCACCAGTATCAGAAATCTCAAACAAGGTAAACAAATAAAGTTTCATTTCTATTTCGTTAGTTTAGCGGTTTCCAGACAGTTTTTATTGCCAAGTACTTTCACTATCTCTCTCTTCATGTGAAATGGGCAGCTCTATCTCATCGATTATTGGATGGGTATCGATTGGAAGTATCATCAGAAAATTAGATGATTCAAATCTACCTGATGATCGAGAAACAATCGTTGACATTTTGGTTATACTTGAGCGTAGACTGAAATTTTTCAACAGAGCTGTCGGCATACAATCAAAACAGTTTTACGACGCTGGAGGTGTTCCTATAATCATCCGTCACCTGAAAGGAGGGTCCAAGGATGAAGTTATTTTAAGGCATGATTATATCGATATTCGCGAAACCAATATAACTCTATTCGACCTTAAAGGCTTGGTTTTGGCGTGATAGAAAAACTCCGAGCGAACTCCAAGGTTATAATAGATTTTTTAAAGTTTGGTGGTCTCGATATACTCGAAAAAGCGGAGACTGATCATGCAGAAGATGACTATTTGCGTCAGCAAATACCAATATTGAGGAAATATGTATTAGGTTAGTTAAAACGCCTACTAGAGATCATACCGTCAACTTGAAAGCATGTTAGCTCAAGGTGCCGATGCAGCCATGGAAGAAATAATGAGGGAATCAGTTTCGCTTCAACTTTGTCAGGTAGAGTGGCGGCACACTATGTACACACACTCGCATCCTTGACAGCACACAAATTGTGATCAGAAATGTCAGGAAACTCTCGAACGGGCATTACGCGTGGACTCGTGTGTTATTGAAACGAAAATTCCGAGATCATGCGAGCGCGTCAACCGCGTGATGATGTTCATGTCAAGTTACCCTCGACGAAGGAACGTACAACGAGCGGGGCTGGACGCACTACTATTCTTCGCAAGAAATGGTTCGACTTGATCTCCTTGTTCAGTTTTACTGCAGATATAAATTCTAACTTCAGTGAACGTAACTTCCTTCTACCGGCAGCTGATTCCAAAGAGACGGTCCAAGAAACTCCAGTTGTGTCCCGGATCGCTGGTGTGATCGAGGTATTTAAAAATGACTCAGGGATTCTGTGGCGGTGCTACCTCATACTTGCCCTGCTGGGAGCTTTCAGTGGTATGGTTCAATACTCATAATTGTTTCTTGTGCGCATGCATAATCTCATTCTCGACCCATCGCTTATTGTCCTCCCTATCGCCTCTCCAGCAAGCGTTGCGTTTGAATCCGTGTGTCTCGGGATACACGAAGCCGCTGTGGATTCCTACCGCAGTATCGCAAACAATGATCGGCTCAGGCAACAGATCCTGTGGTTTTTCGCGAGTATTTTGGATTGGCCCAAGAGCCGTCGCCTTGTACAATTGTCGGCCGTGGTCATGTCATTTTGTAAAGAAATACTGGACAGCAGGAATAAACTAGTGACGGGGAACACGAAAACGGGTGGGAAAGGAAGTATGGCTAAGGTTCGATGTCCGATAAATTTCAACTACAACTTGTCTCCTCTCATCTCTCTCGTACTGTTCCTCCGCACCCGTTGATTATTTCCAACAGGATAAACACAAGCCCTACCATGTGGTGGTGCCATATCAGGTGCGGGAGTTTCTTCGGGAGACCAAGGGAGAGGTGCTGGAGAAGGTGGAGGACGAAACGGTGCGGTCGCCTCAATAATATAGGGGTTACTATTCCGATGTGCATCCCTCACCCTGTCCCTCCGCCTGCATGTCACGGTGCCTCAGAAACAGCAAAAGGTGCACGCTCCTCCCCCGAAGATCGACTTTAACCCTCCACCGCTGTACGGCACAGTGCAGTCAAAATATTATCAGACAGGAGAAGAAGGGCTTGTCTGAAGGCTCTAAATTGAGTTGACGCTAATCCTTAGGAATGAGATCCTATTTAGAATTCGCGTGTTGTGTTGTTGTTTTTCCTATATTTTGTATAACGAAAATGTGTTGCTCAGTTTAACTTTGAACTTTCCAGAGGCGAAGAGTATCGCGGCTTCGTCACATGCCTCAGACAGGAGGGATGATGCTATTACGGCAATACCAAATACCTCATACCTACGCAAGAGATCGTCCCCGATCTCTTCTATTACGAATATTTTGTTGATTTTGTATAGTTGATGGCATTGTAATACTAATTACCGCATCGTCTGAAGAAGTCCTCATAAGTATACATTCACAATGGCAGCGTGGTCGATAATTTGTTGAGCGCCTCTGGTTCGGTATAAAGAGTTGCCAAGGTCCAGCGACGGTGAGTGTCTATAGCTGTGTTCTGCAGAATGCAGCCGCCCTAGCTACACAAGAATTCCTCCAGCAGCTGATGTGGATCCTCACTCAGCAGCTGGTGCCTGAAACCCTCCAGTCAAGGTAAGATCATGGAGGACACTCCTCCACGCACCAACTTACGACGTGGAGGGAAGTCTGGCGACTTTTTTCAAAATACGTGATCACTTTAACTACTTTGTATGGAGGATTGTGAAAAGAAACTAGGAATATAACATGATAGTACATTAATAACTTTCATGGAGAGCTAATAGTGTGCCAGAAAAAATTGTAAAAATTGATTCTTCTTCTTATAGCTAGTACTGGTGGTAACTAAATCAACTTTGTTGTCTGGATCATTTCTAGCTTGGTAAATTATGCATTCTAGTTTTAAAACGTGTGGCGGCGTTTGTCCTGATTTCTAGTTTCAAAACATGTGGCGGCATTTGTCCTGATTCACATGACCATAGATTTTTCTTTCTACTTCAGTTCTGAGAGGTTTCGACTCAGAATTCGCCAAGAAGGTCTTCAATCATCGTCATTTAAACCGTTGAAATTTAGGTTGCCTAAGACTTGGAATATCGACAGCTTCAACTCGAAATCAAACCCAACAATCGAACCACAGGAAGTTTGGTTATACCTTCAGAAGATAGTCACTCCCAGCGGTTTGACAACGAATACGACAACTCCTCTTAGGTCATCTACGCCCAAGGTGGGTAGCTTAGCAGTTTCGTCTATAAGGTCACCTCCACCAGGTTCGAGCTCAAGGACGACTTCTCCAGCCTATATATGCGCATTTGCCTCGAGTCTCTGGTGGAGCACATCCTTACCACCATGCTTCCAGTATCTTTCCAACCATACTACATAGAGGAAGCTACAATGGGCAAGAAGACAATCTTCTTGCTGCGCTCCGCTTCATTGCGGCAGATCCACGTCAGTGCTCTAGCGGGTGGCTGGGACACTTCTCCTTGAAGCACATGGATCTCCATGAGGACATCTTTTAGCCATATGGTCAAGTGCAATGGGATGACGTAATGAACCCCTATTGTGAACCGAACTCGTATCCCATGGGGAAGAGGCATGGCAAGCCCTGGACTCGGGCCTCAGGCACCCAAACAAGGAGCGCCTCCTGCTTGCCTGCCTACCTGGTGCCATGGCAGGCCCACCTCCGCTGGATAGCCTTCAAGCCGCCCCGTGCGATGGACGTAACGGAATATCGCCGGCTCTCCCAGCTATTGCCGGCGGCACCCGCCCTCTTGCGTACTCGCCCGGTTTCTATTGAAAAGTAGCATATCCTCAGCAGTAGATGTTATTTTTACGAACATTCCGCTTTTCAGGTGCCGCTCAGTCTTCTACCCACTTACTTATTTCGTCTCACATCTTGTCGCTTCTCTACATTCTTATGTCGATTGCGCTCGATACACCACCCCAATGCGCATCTCTCCGCATTTAGATGCGTCAGCATGGGTGGAGGTTCCCCTCGCTCTAGCAAGGGACAACGGCATGCTTTAACAGCTCTCCGGGTACAGTCACCGGAGCTCTCAACTCGGTCATTGAGCCCTCTACGCGGTCGCCGCGGTACTGCTGCTTAGAGAGTTTACAGATTATTCAATAGGAGATCTCTTTCCCTAAATGCGCTCTAGGGGGATTTTTTGAGTGTTAATTGTCGGTCGTTACTACCGGGAGGGGCTATCATCATGTCAGGAGACGGATAAAGGTCATGTGCTGTGCTAAAATACAAATATATCAGTTTATTAACGCGATATGATGCTAGAATGGTTAGGTATATCATCTTGAAAAACATCACTGGTGCAAGTTGTCGATTTCGTCAATATCCGGGTTCAACTTTATTCTATGAATTCATTCGTTCAACAACAACGGGAGAAGCTCCATGAAAAATTTATTCTGGGATCACTACAAACATAGAGCATTCTGAGAAATTGAATAAAAGTAAAACGGAACTATATTGATGAAGAACGAAAGTTTGACGTGATATTCAACACCAACACCCTGTTTTTCTCACTCGCTGTAATGGACGCTAATTATATATTTCAAGAAAATCGTCCTCAAACGGCAATTTGCTTTTTATCTATATTTGTGACCTGCATAATGCGTATTTGATGTGATTTGACTATGGATGATAAGTGTACTTCGGATCTTATCCAAATATTAGTAATTTTTGCCTCTCCATGCCTGCCTGATTCAAGCGACGTCTGTTCATGATATTTTGACCGCGCGGACGAATAACAGTCACGATGAGATAAATGATGAGTATAGCGTTGCCACTATAGACCAATTCGTAGGACTTAAACCTCTTCCTTTCTTGGCTCTAGGAATTATCGAAACTCTAGAGAACCAGAGTAACAGCCTACGAACCTTTCCAGTTTGGTAGTGGTTACATTTCACATAATTAGAGCGTGATTGAACTATTACGGACAACTTGAGCTTCTCTGAATCATGATGAACAAATACGAGTTCATGGAGAAATCCATGGCCGAGAGTAACGAGTGCAGCTCATCCTCTGATTCGTCAATGTAAGTATGTGCAAGTGCAGTACGGAGAACTACAGGGCACTCGAAATCTTGCAGCTTGGAAAAAATCTTGTAAATTGGCCGAGCTCAAGACTCTATCGACAATGGGAAAGTCTAAGATTCATATCTGATCAGACAGCAAGCAGCGGCTACTATTACGGATTCCGACGTAGATGAACTTGGCGTAACACCACTTGGATCAACGGCGCTCACAAGAACTATCATGCATATGGTTTAAGGAATCATTTCCCGAGAAGAAGGATTGATTAAATTTGTGCCAAAGGCAATATTTTCAAGACTATTGATCTAAGAAATGCTCTGGTAGGTTCTGTATAGCTTTGTAAGTGCATCCTTGGAACCACCTAAAAAAATATCAATATATTCGCTATAGGAACAAAATAAATCTCGTACTTCCTCATTGCGCCCTTCACCAAAGCTAAAAATCTAATAATCAACTTTGTTCCTTCAATCAAACCTTCAATCGCCGAATGTCAGTTTAGCCAAAGGAGATATTCATCAGTTGCGCAAGTGCGTTATACGAGTATTCAAAGACGTAGGGGAAACAGACTTCAAACAGTAAAAGGTCTCATTGTCCTTACGAAGGGCTCTGCGCAGATCAGACAAATTGCTCTTTCGATTGACCGCAGTGACTTCTGGATCAACATATCGGATCATCGCCCAGTCGTTCTCTCTCTCTCGGCCCCTCCATTCAGACGCCTTCACCACTCCTCTGTCAAAGGTGGCCTCCAGTTCCCCCGGAACAATGTCAAACACGACTTTTACTCCATCACTGATTTTCAGTACAACATGCTTGGCCACCCAACGCCAGAACTCCCGCTGGAGGCAGACGAAGCAGAGTGTCAACGGGTTTTCTCCACTGTTCTGGCGGTCTCCGCTTCCTCACTACCCAACCGCTCCAAGCTCAAGTGGAAGGTCCGGAGCCCACACAAGGATGGCTGGAGCCCGTTCATGGCCTCCCTCAAAGCTCAAATGTCCATGCTCCACAGAATCCAGACCAACATAGGAACGGGGAACTGGGTAGTACGAGCAGATGGGACACTCCAGAGAAACGTGAGGCCGGCATCATTCAGGTCACCACCACGTGGAAAAATCAAGTCAAATCCATGCACTGGCCCACGTTGCGGGGGCAGTTATCTATTGGCCCGAAGGTCTGGACCCTCGGTACCTCGGTTGGGGACTGGAGATCTATCAACTTTGCCAATACCCATTCCGTCCGCCAGCGGTGCTTTGTCGACCTCTGCCTCATCAAGCGCGATGCCCCCGGTCGCAAAAGAGGACGGAATGGTCGATCAATGTGTCAGGGACCCGGGCGAGAATTGACGCTGCCCGCAAACAAGGCAAATGGCGATTGGCCTTCAGTTCCATTCTGGGCACGGGGGACATGAACGCCTCCGCCGTGGAGGACGTCCAATGCACCCACCCAATCACGGGAGACCCAGGTTGGTACCCTTCCACTACGGCGGAGCTCCACTCGGTCCCCCAGAACTACTTCCGCATTGTGTTCTCCTGTTCTTCCCCCCCCCGGATGGCCCAGATTCCTCCTCCCCCACACATGGGCCACTCTTCAATCCTGGCCCAACTTTCGTGGTCTCTGTGCCCAACACCATATTCCGGACTACGAAGAAACATCGATTCTCAAACGACTTCGGAAAGCTCTCACCACAGTTAAGAAGCGTGAATTAGTTGAGCAGCCAGGAATTTTCGTCCCTCCATCTTCAAGCCCCTTCCTTCTCAGATTTTGAGGCTTGTCTTATGATGGAATGGGGGGCACTGCGGGTGGACCGACGGGGAACAATTACCACACAGTCAATATGTAGCCCACGAGTGGAAACAATTGGCGTATGAAAGTATTGCAGGCTTCTAGTGGCTTCAACATATCCCCACCGGATGGAAATGGAGGTGGCTCGTTCCCCTATTGAAAAAAGGCGGGACCACTCCTGTCGATGATCTCCGGCCCATCATGCCTATCGACGTCTTCCGGAAAGTCTGGACCACACCCGTCATGGGGAACATCGCCAAGGTTCTCCTCAAGCACCGCGTCCTTCGCGCCACCCAACACGCCCAAACTTCAAGTAGTTAAAGAAATAGAGGCAGCCTTCGCGAGAATCGCTCTCTCTACGGATCCAGCTGGGACATTTGCAAGGCATTTGACTCCATTGGGAAATGGCTCATTCGCCTGGCCTGGCGACGTCTGGGGGTGCCCGAACAGCTCGCAAATTGGCTCATTCTTAACAATTACACTATCGTTCGCACCGGACACTCATTCTCCTGTTGGCTGAAAGACGGGATCTCGGGGCTTGAGCGACTGGACTTCAACGCGGAAATAGGCTGTGGGCAAGGAGATGTCAGTAGCCCCCTCACCTGGGTTGCTGTCTTTGACATCCTCCTCCCATCGGTACTTGAAGAAGACAATCACTAGCGCGGCTTTCGACTCTGGAAAGCCAACGGAGAACAATACGCTGCACCAGACGTCTACTTCGCGGAAGACCTCCAGTCATTTGCAGCCACTCTTGCACAACTCAAACGGAAAGCTGGACTCGTCTCTGAATTCGCTGCGGTCACCGGCATACGCATAGCAGAACACAAACTTCGCACGTATCACGTCAGTGGACAACAAGACACCTACCAGGAAGTGGTCTCTGGATCTACAGCTCCTTCTGGCGACCCCCTTGGGTGCCCTTCAAGTATGAACACTGCTTCAAAAGTCTGGGGGCTTGGTATGACACCACCGCGTCAGCCGACGGAACCCAACTTGCCCTCATCACCAAGGAACTTCACGCCATCATCCGGCAAGTTCATCTCTTTCTGGAGAGATCCGGGGTTGCCAAGGTCGCCTACTACGGGGGCGTCTCCCAATGGTCCCTGGACGACACAAAGCGCCTTGACATCCTCTTCGCCCAGGAATACAATGATCGGATTTCCAAGAACATGCTAGCCTCTCCCAACACGAATCGCTCTTCCAACCCACTTCTTCTGGTAGGCGCGGATTCCCGCGACTTTCCAACATCATCCAAGACCGGAATCTGCGCTACTGGAACGAATCCGACAGCATATGGGGACCACTACACACGCTGGGCTGCCGACTCCATCATGCGACGTGGCTCCACCTCACTCCCAGATGGCACCATTTCCCTGTCCAAGGTCCGTCCGGGGTACTGGATCTCTAGCCTCATTGAGTACTCCCTCGAGGGGAACAGTGTTCTCGCTACAGGCACACCACCACCATCTGACCCTGCCTGTGATTGTCTACTGGCCCCGACCTGGAGGGCTGGTCTCGCCCACTACCAACTCAAGTTTCTACATCAGGAGAGCTTCAATCTCAGCACGACCTGCTTACCCTGGATGCCAGCTACTCTCGTACACTGTGGACCGACACCCCGGTTCTACCCTCGTGGCTCACCAACATTCTCCCCCCGTTCCACCACCTCTACTCCCTATCCCCCTTGAGGTTGAGCAAGTGTGGCACGTTCTTGCATCCTTCGGCCCCTGGCGCGGTACCCACCGTTGACGTTTACTCCTGGACCCTTGAGGCCTTAACGATAGAACAAGGGGTCACCAATTCGCTCCTCTCCCAATGTCCGTCCTGCACCACCCACACACACGCGGATCTCTTCCCACTTCACTGCGAATCGCGACTCCCTCAGTTATCCCGCCCAACTCTGCAGCCTTTCGGTCTAAAACCCGCCGACAAGACCGCCGACTTGTCCGGAAGAGCTGTCTCGTCACCAGCATTTCCAGGACACTCACGCCCTGGGTTAGGGAGGCCTCTCTTCCTCCCCTCGAAACATCCGCCGATGAAAGGGAAAGTGACCCCTCTCTCCCTTGTGATGTCGTTGTTGGTCACCATTTCTTCACTGTGCAAACTGCCCTCACCGCCGACTTCCACCCTATGATGGGTGGCATTGGTCCATTCTCAGCGCTACACCAGTGACTGTCCACTCTTACCGCACGCTGCTCTATATGCGCTCATTCATCGAGCCGTCGCTGACTACCGTGACACAGATGCAAACGTCTATGTGCCCCACGAATCCATCCTTCAAAGGCTCTGCGGCACTGCCAAAACCCCTTCAAAACACATCACGCAGTCTTCCCTCCAGCGACGAATCCACGTACCTTGCGGGAATCAACATAAGCTTTAAGGCCTACTCCCCACACTCGCGGAAGGCCGCCATTCAGTCGTCATGGAAATTGTCCAAGGCAGGGAGCTTCTGGGTCAGTCTATATGGCGTCCGGAGTGCCTCTATCCCACCCCTGTGCGACACGAATAGCGCAGCCTGTTTCTCCTGCTCACCACGGAGCTACTTGGAATGGCTTCCGTATGATAGACTCTTTGAAGCGTTGTTGATTCTTTCCCTCATCGGCACGGTAACCGGTGCTTCTCGCCGGATATAATATTCCTTGCAGACCGAGACCTCAGTCGTCAATCTAGGGGCGCACTGCCCTACTGAAATGACAACACGTTTTGCCTTAGTGCACGAGTTCAGTGCTTCCCTGAAGCGACGATTCAACAACCTTCTGGTCACCGGATACGACACCTGGAACGTCGACACTGTAGTGTGGGGAGTAATCGCATCAAGCACTTGGTCGTGGACTCTGAGGCGTGGCGGCTGGAAGGGCACTGCAAACTCTGTCTTGTCTCCATGGACTCCTACAAACACATCTATCGGGAATGTCCACATCCCCTTTTGCTGACACCCGTGCACGGCTTTTGGAGGGGATCCTCAAGAAGAACTCTACCCAGCTGTACCAATAAGAAAGTACAGAATAGCACTAGGCGACTTGACCCTCTCCCATCGACTTAGTCTATACCCAATCTATCAAAACCTTCCCAACCCCACTGTTCGCGAGGCAGATGCACTGTTCCTCCGGCTGGTACGTCAACTTAATCAACTTCGTGCCGGAATCTGGTTGGAGCGAGCTCACGTGCCTTTGAGCCCTCGGTTCGACCCTGGGCAGATGATGTTCCCAAAGGCTCCAAGTGGCACATCGACTATCGAGGGCACTCACCGGGTCTGTACTCAGAGTATGACCTGGCCAACATGCAACTTCGTAACTTCTCCAATAAGTCATTCGCCAAATTATTTGGAAGACGTGTGTCCTTTTTTGGAACATTTTTCAAAGTAAAAATTCTTTTGATCGGTGACGATTTAGAAAAAACGCTTCGAGTTGGAACTAATACGTATTTTGCAATATATAAGGACAGCTTGAATAGTCCTGAATCACTTAGGGCTGGAAGAAAATTCATACTGTAAGTTTTCACACTTTTACTGTGTGAGTGAAACGGTTTTAGTGCAATTTCTCAAGTTATACGTCTATTCAAAGCTTGAAACCTAATTTTTCACGTTTTTTAGGTGATTTCGCATGAAATTAGGTATGACATAATATTATGCGATGCTGTTTTCCCGAAACTTCAACTTGTTTTTGAAGTTGAAGTTCAACTTCAACTTCAATGTTTGGTGCAAGGAAAGTTTTAAAGTGTATGATTACACTTTTCAATGTGATATAAATTGATTGAAGTGTAATTTAGGGAACAAACGTACTTAGTTTACAATTTTATAAGGATATAAAAATGATATTTTGGCACTATTTTCGGATTTGTTGTGTATATTTTTAGGATTCGATTTTGAGGTTAGTTAAACTGGTGACAGAAAACAGCACAACTTAATTATTCCTGTTTTAATCAAGAATGACTTTAAGAATTTCAGAAGCACTATATTCCCACGGAACCGGATTTTCATCACCGGTTTTAAATTTAACAAGATATTTTTTGGACTTCGCGTTAAAGCTTACCACTTCTCCATAAAGACACTCTGCAGCGCCGTCTTTGTTTTTCCATTTATCTGCTACTTGTCTAAAAAAAGGTCAAGAACAAGGGTATTAAAAAGGAGGGCCGTTGGAAGTAGATTATTCAGAACTTATACATGATACTAGGTTTGCAGATGGAGCACAAGTTAATGATACAATTGAGGAATCGGCATTGGAGAAATCGTTGCCCGCGAATATAGCTGAGAGTGCTGGGGATGATCAAAGGGCTCTTTTTTGCCCCTAAAGTTATTGAATTTAATGTTGATGGATTGCATATTGATGAATCAAAAGAATCAGAACGTAATACACAGAATTCAATTAGGTGTGGCTTTCACAATGTGATGTGATCTTTGACAGTAAGGATTTATCTGCGAGTAGTACCCAGAAACTGTGTGCTTTGCACTATTTGGACTTAATAGCACGTGCAAAACTTCTCAGTAAAATGGAAGCTAAAGGAGGGCAAGACGATCCAGACTTTGACTTACCTTGTGAGTTGGATGACGAACAAGACACTCGAATTCACACGGACGAAGAACCATTTGATGCGGGGGAGCTTATAATGGGTGAGAGTGAATTGAGTAAAAGCTTTCCATAAATAAGGTTTATAGCGGGCCAAAGACTACTGCAGAAATCGGACGAGTACTTAGGGATGCCCACTTAAACTCTAAAATGTAAGTCATTAATGTAAAATATATGCAGTGGTGGTTTTCAAATCGTATCTGTTCTTTTGAAAGTATTCAGCTGGAAGCTTCCTGCATATCCATGACTGTGTTTGAGGAAAGAGGTGGTGATATAATTAACCGGATGCGCAACAGGTCAATATTTTTTGGCTCAAGTTGGCGAATAGAGGGTCAAGATAATATTAATCCTATATTATTTGGATACGATGTTTTTTATTGCTATTATTCTAGTAACAAAAACTGCGGTATGCACTCTTAAATTTTGTTTTACGATACTTCAAATAACTATTTATAATATGTTTTTTATTTTTGATAGGGTATATGTGCAACACAATGATATGCTGGGAACCTCGTGATTCTCAAACTTTGTTAGCTCCCCCAAAAGAATCATTGTAGCTTTAACTAATTACTTTTAAGTCGCTCTGTGGAGAACGCGATGTAACAAGCCCAGGCTAGATGCTGTAGTTTTTTGTTTCTTCAATCGCCGTTGTTACCGCGTTTTTAATTTTATTCCTTGAATGAATGACAAATTTACAAATCCAGCTGTTCTTTTACCTGAAAGTATTCACGCAGAAATATGCATGTACGTATAAGTTGAGTACTAACAACACTTAATACCTCATAAGAACTGCTTTATTACAATTAGGTCCTACAAGACATGTTTGGACGTAAACCGTTGGATATATGATCAAAGGCGAGGGCTGCACAGAGACACTAGAAATCCTTCGGTCAATAGTGAAAATCAGAAACGATACAATATGGAAGAGACTAGGAAAAATAATGACTTGGGAAAGAAACAATCTTGGGATGAAGCTGAAGATGAAATGTTCAGCACCACCAGTCAGGCTACATTATCCTCCGAGAAGCGCGTCGTAAAGACGTTATTTGGAGTGGAAAGTAATAGCACTAGCCCAAAGAATTTGTTTGATGACGATTTATTCAAGAAAATTGATCGGGATACTCCGAGAATGTGGCTATCAAAAGAAAACTAGTACCAGTAAAGAATATCTTTTCAAGCGTTTACTAGCATATGCAAATGAGAAAAACTTGTCTATACACGATTTACTGGAGATGATATTACATCAAAGTCCGATTTTTACTCCCAACGGTACTAAAACGCACTTGACGCCAAACAATGAACAAGTCGACTCAAACTGGTGAACTTAGTGAAAGGAAAGAAATCGTAAGTAATTGGAATATGATATGCTATCAAACTGTATTGTGAAAAATTGAAAATTGAAGAGAAAAATTGAGAAAATTCATGCTGCACACAAAAAGGAGATAGAGGAGAAAAATAAACAAGTATAACATATATTCATTATTATTTTATCCAACTCTTTCTTTTTCGATAATTCTAGGTCAAAATTCTTGAGAGGGAGAAGAGGTTGTTAGAACTAACGTTAAGCAGACAGGCTAAGAAGTTACAGCAGATCAAAAAAGATGCTGCATCGCGTGAAGAACAAGGAAGTCTTGAAGGTTCAGAGGAAGTGAGTAACGAACTTACTCCAACGTACAAACGCGTTCTCCTCCGGTGAAAAGAGAAAAAAAAATTAAGCTATGTCGAACATAAAACCAACTTCGCAAAACCGTTCCGCCGGTTAGTCAGCGATTTGATGAAGTGGAGCCTAGTGAGAGTGAACATCATGGCCATGAACCGCCACCCTCTGTAAGTAACAAAACTTAAAATCTTACTTCTTTATGATAATTTATTTGATAATTTATTTGGTTAAATCTTTCTTCTTTATTTGGTTAAACAGACAAGAACCACTGGTGTAGTGCGTGAAATTTTGTCGCAACCTTGTTCTGAGAGACACGAATGGCGCCCTCAAACAGCGGAGCCATCACATCCTCCCCGTCATATACAATTCGTTGGCACGAAAATGGACTCCTATCCAACAGATTATGCCCCGTCGTACGATATCAATAGATCACAACCTGGACCTTCTCATAATCGTATACGGATAGCCGTAGTTACCCCCCTACACCCAGGTGGGAGCCACCGCGACATCCCCGCAGCCAGGGACAGTATGTTGATACAGAAGGGCATAATTATTCGAATGAATACGGTTCTTCACGCTACGGAGATATTGGACCACAACCAGGACCTCCTCATCAATCGTATACGGATAGCCGTAGTTACCCCCCTGCACCTAGGTGGGAGGCACCGCGACATCCCCGCAGCCAGGGACAGTATGTTGATACAGAAGTGCATAAGTATTCGAATGAATACGGTTCTTCACGCTACGGAGATATTGGACCACAACCAGGACCAAAAGATTATTTGGGTGCTTCCATAGCTCGCTCTACGCGTCATTCTATTTAATTTAAGCTTAGTTCTTGTCCAAAATACTCAAACAACGGTTGGACAGGCGCCGCAGCTTATTGTAGACGCCTCAGTTTTTGCGACATCAGTCATGGTGGATGGTTGTCACCACATATTCAGGCTTTTTTGCCGGCCTTTCTTCGAATTCTTCATCAATAGACGCTGCGGTTTCGTCCGACTAACTTTCTGAGAGGCTCTCAAGGGGCATCGAAGCTCGTATGATGGCTCATTCCGATGCTGCGGAAACGGCTTTTGTACCCAGATTGTTAGTGCGATGAGGCACTTTGGTAGGTTGCAAAAGCTCCGTTTGACTTGGCACAAAATTCAGGAGCCGATCGTGATGGGTTTTCGGTCTGTCGACGTTTCCCTAAAGTGATTGATATCAATCGATTTCGTCCCTCGCTGAACTGCGGTTCGTTGGGGATACATTTCAATCCTTCGGTGACGCCATAATAGAGAAAGTCGTTGTTGTTGGTACATGACGGCATCTTTTGTACTTAAATAAAGAAAAAGAAGAAGAAGAAAACTTGGTAATCACGAAACTAATGTTAATTAAAAGACTAACAAAAGATGAGATTCAACATAAAATGTCTTGAAAGAAACATAAATGAAAAATACAATATGAATTGCGGTCGAGAAAAGGGACCTGGAAAACTAGTAAATATTTAACTCTAACATGGAAGCGTGTTCTAAGCAAATATATTGATATTTGTGTACGAGATTTTTTCCAGCCAAAGATCAAAATGCAAATTATTACAAAACCTACTCGAGCATTTCTTACATCTACAGTCTTGAAGAATTACCTTTGGCACAAATTTCATTAATCTTTCTGCGGGAAACGGGTACTTGAAGCGTATGCATGGCGCTTGTGAGCATCTTTCTTTGGTATGGTGGGTAGTGTCACGTTAAGTTCATCAACGTCAGCAGCCACAATGGCCACTGCCGGCGCCAATCAGCGGGGACGCTTAGACTTTCTCATTTTCGATGGAGTCTTGAGCTCGGCCAATTCCTCTCCCAGCGACGATGACAAGACGCTTTTTCCAAGAAGCAAAATTTCAAGAACCCTTTATTGTATTGTAATACAATTGTATCGTCACATACACAGATGTTGATGAATAGGAGGTTGATGAGCTGTTCTCTTTACTCTTAGCTCTGGATTTCTCCGTGAACTTTTATTTGTTCGTCATAACTCAGAAAAGATCAAGTTGTCCGAAATAGTGTCGCATGTACGGGGAAGCAACTACTTAATAGCTGGGCAGCATTCCGAGTACAATCCACCCCAATTGTCAAATCAACAGGCCGCCTTAGCTAAAGTTAAGTTGGATTGTGCTTCAAGTCCCACCCAACTATTCAGTGATTGCTTCCAATACATGCCTCCTCATTCACGTAATGTCTGCTCATGATATTTTAACCCAGCGGATGAATAGCAATTTTGATTTATAAGAATGGTGAGAGTATAGCCTTGCCACTATATTCGTCCAATTGATAGGTTTTAAACTTCTTTCTTTCTTGGCGCTGGGAATAATCGAAAATTTTCAGTTTGGTTGCTAGTAGTCATATTTTTTATTATAAGAGCCCCTATTATGACATTTTCTAAGTTGCTACCTGACAAGATTTTTGTAAATATTGCAATTTGATGCTGGCGACGAAATCGGGCAGGAGGTTATTTCATTCCAAACGAAAATAAATCATCCGGATGACGATGCAATATGTGAGAATTATTTTTGGTGCAAATTTCCGCTCCTACTACCGCGCAGGGGTAGTCGTGAATCCATGATATGTGGTGGGAGTTAAGGAGCGGCCACTACGACGGTGACATGGAAGATTGTAGCGCCAAATTGTACTATGATTTTCGTCATACGACCAAATAGTTTAATGTGTTAGTACGCACGCTGATATGGTTTACATCCTAACTAGCTCTTGAATATCCGGTAAGGAATTCTACTTTAAGTGTTTGACAGTCTTCACCATGCATAGAAAAATAGCAAAGGTCGTATTTTATTTTCGATGAATTCTTAAATCAGTACCTTGAATTACTAAGTGGCCAAAACGACGAATCATTCATCAACCTTCTTCTGTTGCTCCACCTTTGGAACACACATAAATATAATGAACACCATTAGCATCTTCTGCAGATGGTACCGCAGCCGCGCTAACTGTCGGTTTGAGTACGGTGTGGACAGTAACATTCCACGAGTAAATGTCCTCCTTCTCCAAATAGTTCAATCTATTGTCAGGGACTCCATAGGATACAATGAAGAAGCACCCATTAGGTTTCAGTACGCGAGACACCTCCCCACACATCTTTGCCACATTAGCAGTAGAGCCTTCACCACATAAAACGGAATCCATCGTGCCCTTGTCGATCACAACATCAAATGACTCATCGGGAAAGTCTAAAGAGCAAACATTCATTTGCTGCCATTGAAGAGTTGGCTTATCTCGAAATCTCTCCAGCATTTGATCAATCACAACCTTTGAAACATCTATGTTTGTTATCGAAGTGTACCCTAGATTTATACGTAAGTCTAAGTCTATCTCAAATAATTAAGAAATTTACCATCTTCAAACATATCCTCAGTAAGTCTAGAATTACCGCATCCAGCCATCAGGATAATATCTTCTCGCTTGACGTACTATAAAAGAAAAGAATACAGTGAGTTTTATTGGCGCAGGTGATGCTAGTATTTTCAATATTTACTTGATTGATGAGATCTCTTATACCCGAATAGCGTTGATACCAGTCTAGATATAAAAGAGTAACAAATGTAACGATTACTGACTGATTGAGTAAATATGATATTACTGATAGTTTACCGAAAGGTTCAGGATCCCTGAATCAAATAATTATTCACAATTAAAATAGTAGCACGTAGATAACAGCACTGAGAACAAATATTTCCAAATTTATCGACATGAATATTTCTTACTTCGTATAGCGTTCATCCCAATAAGTAGTTTTCCCGTACTGTGCCATCAGGAATAGTAACGAAACAAAATGGAATAATAGAAAAACCGACAGAAGTGTATGTATCAACAAATTTGTGAAAGTAGCTTGAAGAGGCGAAAATATGAAATTAGAAATTTGATAACGCATAAGCAATTCGAACTAAGGTTCAATAAAATTTAGTATTTTTGTGTTCTGCTTGTAATGGACGTTGGTTTTTGCATATGAATAACATTCAAAGAATCCCATTTGCTGTGAAACAAATAGGTTCCCTCAAAGACAATTCTAAAAGTTCGAAGATTGGACAAAGATGTAATTGTAAGCGGTCAAATTGCCTGAAGGTATCTATGCTATTATGACTATTTCCCAGTATCACCATATGTAACTCTTATATTTGAAGCTCTATTGTGAATGCTTTTCAAATGGCTTTCACTGTACTCTGAACAAATGCAATTGTATCCCGTGTTTGAATAATTCTGAGAATGAAGATCGGCGGCGTGAAACAATAGAGGCTATCATGGAAAGAAATCCATTCGCTTTTAGGTCCAAAGTTGCCCTATCTTCAAAGGATGTAGAATCTTCGAAACTTCAAAAAGGATGTCACTGCAAAAAATCGAATTGTCTTAAAAAGTAATATTGGTCCATTTTCTTAATCCTTTTTCTTATTTCAGCATAACCTAGGTACTGCGAGTGCTTCCAAGTTGGTACAGTGTGCTCCGAAAAGTGTAGATGCACTGGTTGCAAAAACTTTCCGGGGTCGTCCGCGCGAACTTACGCCGCTGAAGCAGAGTCGAAAACGTCCGAGATAATGCGATCTTCTCGAACATATACCACTGAGAGCATGCTAGACGCGCGAAGAGTGGAACTACTGGGCGGAAGTGGTGGTAACGATAAGCGCACCTCAGCTCGACCGGTAGCTGCAACCGAGGGATCCCTGGACAGAGGTGGGGGTGGTCGCGAGAAGCTTCAGAAGCGTCCATTAGATCCAAACCTCGCCAAAGTTACTCTTGGCTCCATTCTTATTCAAGAAGATAAATGCGTGGAAAAGGTACGCGCGTGTAAATAGATAACTAGACCACGTGGGCACTTCTAAAATATGCTTAATTCGCTCATTTCACAGATATGCGATACTCTGTTGGCACTGACCAAAGGAAATTATGAGGACGACATTTGTCGAAAGCGCAGTAAAGCGCTAAATGGCCAAGCAATCGATGCAAGCGCTGTGACCGAGTCCCTCTCCTCTGACGGGCGCAGACGTAGCTTTCCCTCCCTACCCCCAGAACAACTCTCTGAGCACAATATTACCTCTCAAGCCCAAGCAAGCAGCGTTTCAGATGCACCGCAACGGCTCTCTCCACAAGAAACAGTTGCCTTTGCAAGAAAGAGGAAGGCCGTTTGTGTGAACATCCTCAGGTCTTTCAACGACACCCTCCAGCGTAGAATCTACGAGGCTGTGACAGGCACAGAGACCGCTTCCAATGAGGCGAATGCGAATGCGAATGCGCCCGCGCAAACAGTCATCAGCAGACTGGAGAGTTATGTCGCTACCGCACACAAGGCGCATATCGAGCGCAAAAGTCTACCGCTTTCTCCATTCCATGCTCTGCACAGTGAGCCCATCCCTCCCCACCCTCATGCCTCTATGATGTCTTCTACTCCGGCCTATCCCTGGCACTCTGGCAGCTCCAATCGTCTCGAGACCACCTCACCCCTTACTGTGTGGACTTCTCAGATACAGAACCGAGGGTTCTCGGCTATTCCCTCCCCGCTACCATTGATGACCAAGGCGCCCACCACCAACAACAGTGAGGTGAAAACAGCTGACAGTAGTGGCCCGTCTAAAGTGTTTAATGCGAGCTCCGCCTTAGAATCCTTCCGATTGCAAGAGACTCGGAGGCCGCTGAATATTAGTCATAATACGTCGCTGGGTAACAATAGGAGTAGAAACGTAGACTCGCCGCCACCGATGATGCTACTCTCCAACCCCTCCGAAATAACCTCAAATAGAGGCACAATCTAGGTCAACAGCCGTGCGACTCGACCCCGTCGATTTGCCATCTCTCCATCGCGTCTGGTTTTAGATAGTGCTGTAATTGGATTCCGATTGAAATGCTCTGTAATAAAAACTCGGTCTTGCGACCTCATGTGCCGGTGGGTGAGGGCTTAGGCGCGATCACGATCCTGTAAAGCATGGAAATAGTTTATCGTAGTCCTTGTTTGTATCCAACGTTTGTTTCTTGTTCAGCACAAGTGATTTTTTGCGATAATCATTAAGCAATATATTCACTATGATGGAAGGTCGTTCGTGGGTGGGTGCGGAAGCGCTTGTATAATCTAAACTAGTAGTAATTGCCAAAAAATCAACTTGTTTAGAAAGGCTCCAAACTGCATTTTTTACGATATTCAATCATATTTAGTCCTACGTATTGCTACTATTACAACCACAGGAGAAGGGCGGAAGGGGAAAGAGACCACTCTTACTACACTTGTCACTTACTATTTATTGGTCACCAGCACGCTCCCCCAACCACGGTGCAAGCCGCCCTCACCGCTGACTTCCAACCCTTGACGGGTGGCATTATTCAGCCACTATCACTCTAGAGAATGGTCCATCCAGCGGTACATCAAAGCCTGTCCATTTACACCACACCCGTACCACTCCTACCGCAAGCTGCTTTTATTCTTCGGGCTGTCATCTGTGTAATAATCCGCCGCGGTACGCGGTCACTAAATTGCGCACCGCCATAGAGGCCGCTATAGCGGTGCCGCGGAACGCGGACATTAAATTCGCACCGCCTTAAAGAGCGCTATAGCGGTACCGCTGTAGACATCACTATGATGGCTCACCGCGTACAGTGGATTGGTTATAGTATCTTGAGGTGTGTAGTAATTCTCAATTTGCGTTGCCTCGAAAGTTCTAGGTTTGCTTTAAAAAGAAGTATTATGAGTAATCTAAAGGGTTCTACAGTTCCTGATAGTAACAATACAGGCGTCAAATAAAGGCGAAATGCTTAACAGAACTGCATTAATTGGAAATATAAAGAAACGCAGAAAATAATAGCAAGTAAGAAAAATTTCAGGATTTGAAGGTCCAGTTTCAAAAATGCACATAATGAAGCTCAAATTTCATCGAGTTGATATGCAAAATAAACTAAGATATGAATTAGAACTGCTTAGGTCTTCAACATACCGAATTATGAACCTCCATCCTTAGTAAAATATCCAAAATAAAATATCCAAAATAGAAAATTTTATTTAGATACGATAAATTTCGATCTCGACGATAGTGATCTATTACACGGATGGTAACTGACTACCGGGACAAGGATGCAAGCATCTATGTGCCCCACACATTCATCCTTCCAAGGCTCTGCGGGACCGCCAAGACCGCCGTCAAACACATCACGCAGGTCTCCCTACTGCAACGCATCTTTATGACCTACTCCCCACTTCCTTGGAATGCCGCCTTCGTCGTCATAGAAATTGCCCAAGGAAGGGAGCTTCTGGGTCAGTCTGTGGCGTCCGGAGTTCCTCTGTCCAACCCCTTCCCGAAGTGACGAGCGCAGCCTACCCCTCCTACTCACCCGGAACTCCAAGGCGGTGAATTGTTGCCCTACCACGGGTTCTCTGATGCGTTGATTCTTGCCCCCATCGGTACTGTATATGATGAATCCGTCGGATAAATATATTTGCGGACCGGGACCTCAGTCGTCAGTCCAGGGGAGCTCTGCCTTACTCGAATGACGTCCCCGTTCCGCCTCGGTGCACGAGTTCAGTGCATCCCTGAAGCGACGATCCAGCAACGCGATAATCCGTCGACACTGGAGTGTGGGAAGTAATCGCATCAATCACTTGGTTGCAAACTCTGAGGCGTGGCTGGTGGAGGGGCATTGCAAACTCTGTCTTGTCTCCATGGAATCCTACGATTACATCTATCGAGAATACCCACATCCCTTCATCGCTGACACACCCGTGCATGGCATCTGGAGGGGATCTTCGAGAAGAACTCTACCCTCTCTGGGAATGAAGCTCTATTTGCAGCTACCCTTCTCCAGCGGTATCATCACATGGATACAGTATCGCTCTAGGCGACCTGACTCCACCATATGGACATATCGTCTACACCCGATCTACCAAAGTCTTCCCAGCCCCACCTTCAGAGATGCGGATGTACTGCTCCTTCGGTTGGTGTGCCAACTTATCAACTTCGTGTTGGAACCTGAGCGGAGCGCGCGCACGTACTTGACCCCTCGGTCCGACCCTGAGCAGATATGATGCTTCCATTGAATCAAAATGGTACTTCGTCTATCGAGGTCACTCCCCGGGTACTACGTACTCAGAGCAC